>JARQZK010001457.1:680000-857500 GCA_030704885.1 Cynegetis impunctata | reverse complement strand
ATGAAAAAAAAAATATATATGTTTTCCAATTTATCCCCATATACGAGGTAAACTATAATTTTATGCGTTATTTTTACCCGATTTCTAAAATAACCCCGACCCACGAGGCTATTTTAGACGGGGCCTGTAAGAACGGGGACCTATTTTAATCATAGAATAATATTTGGTCGTATATAAACCTATCCAAAAGGAATATCAAAAGAGATTATTTTTTAATTACTCTTTCTGCTGCTATTAAAAATAATTGAAAAAAAAAGTATGTGTCTTTTTAAACTTGTTTAAAATTTCGGACTTTTAGATACATATGAATATCATGCTTGTTTAAAGTTGTTGAAGTTACGAGATAATAACTTTTGAACTCTTAAGGCACGTTTTTTCTCTTGAAATCTGTAGCGTCAAAAATATTTTGAAGTAGGACCTTAATTTATATTTTTTTGAATGCGAATTAAAATTTGGCTATGGTTTGGTTGACACAGACTTTATTTCCTTTCTAACCATGTTATTCGTGAGTCTGGTACGCTTCTGAAATGTTAGTCCTTTAATGTAGCAAAAAATTATACTTAAATAGACTAATTTTGTTGCATTTTTTTATATTTATTCCAATTCAGACCGGGTATCATTCTATGTCTGTTTGGTTTTCCGTTGATACCAATAAAATTACCTCATTCAATCGTAAGCGAGTGAGGATGTCGTAAGAAAAATTATTAGAAATATAATATATTGAAAAAGATTTTCATTCCCACTTAAAACAATTTTGTGATATTGCATAGGAGATACATCTCCAATCTCTATCTAGGAAGGAGACAACCCTATATGAAGCTATTATTCATGCATATTTGAAAAAATCTTATTAATTGCAAAGCATTCAACCAAGTCAGGGTCCAAAAAATTACTACTTTGAAATATTTGTCGGTAATATGCTATTTATTGATAGGTATCCATTTTTGAATACTACACAGATTGTTTTTAAAACTTATAACTTAAATTTGGTCAACCCATTTTCTATCTACAATATATCTTACTGAATTGAAAATAACAAAAATTTAATTCGCAATCGCTTGTTCAATTATCATCCTGGCTTGCCAATTTCATTCTGCACCGGTTTCAAGGGGCTCTAATGCTCATACACGATCGGGCTACATACCCTGGTATTCTTCATCTGACGTAGGTGTTCGTTTTCCCACCACACTATACGGGCCTAAAATACTTAAACTTATGAATATAACGCAAACTTTACAAATGATATTTATTATTTACTTGAAGAGGTAGTAATGATGGTTTAAATTTCGTTAGTTTGAAGTTTGCTTGTTCAATTTAATGTTTTACATTTTGAAATGTATCATCGTATTAATCGTATAGACAAGTTTCAAAAATACATACGAATATATATATATATATATATATATATTATTATATATATATATATATATATATATTATATTATATATACATACGAATATATATATATATATATATATATATATAATATATATATAATATATATATATATATATATAATATATATATATATTATAGTATATATATATTCAGAAATTCAATAATATCGAGAAAAGCAAACATTTAATGACACAAGAGCGGTTCTAAATCTGGATATGCTGAAGGCCTCTATAAAAACGTGACACATTCGATGATGTGTATAATGCTGAAACTGCAGAATTGAGGAAGTACAATAACCTGAAAAATACGTTGGATTTTCTGATTAAGAGTAATAAATGAATTGAAAATGAAGCTCTCTAAAACAAAAAATAATTGGATTTCGCAAGAGTCATGCGCAGGGGACGTGAACTCAAAAATTGCTTTTGGCTCGTGAAAATAATATACCAAAACCAAGAATTATTACAAAAATACTAAAAAACAAAAAAAAGAATATAATTAAATTTATTCTTGATACAACGTAATTATAATTAGAAGAAACCGTATAACAGAGAGTAAAAACAAACAAAAAACTATTTGGCAGCTAGTGAACACGGATATAAGTGGTGAAATAGCAAAAACTGAAATTACACTTATGCACAAATAACGCTTTCATTTCAGAACCCAGGGAAGTAGCTTTCTAATTTTGTGTTATTTCGCGAGCGTTACTAGAAACTCGCTCCATGCGAAAATACGGCAACAAACTTTCGATTAAATGCACTCTGACTAAAAAAACAACTCAAACAGTTTTTTCATACTCTTTGCCGATGAGAGTGAGGTCGCAAATATAATAAGAAAAATAAAAAATAAAAAATAGTTCAGGAATAGATGGAATTCACGGTCAAAATAATTAAATACCTGAGTGATATACTAATAAAAGCCAATAACTGACATTGTTAATTGTATTCTCGAGACAGAGGAGTTCCCCGACGCAACTAAAGACCGGACTGGTAATTCCCATCCATAAAAAGGCAGTACTGAACAAATGGAAAAATTATAGGCCTATAACATTATTGAGTGTATTCAGTAAGATATTGAGAGACTTATTTATGATAGAATGGTTTCATTTATGGAACGTAACAAAGATTCTGACAGAATCTCAACATGGATTCTACAAGGGCTAGATCGACGGAGAGTGCGCCTTGGGACTCTTTGAGTGCATCTACAAAGAAAATGGAATGATGGGGAGTGCGTGGCGGCTCTCTTTTTCGATCTGTCTAGAGCTTTTGACAGTTTTGGATTGGAATTTGTTGATTGAAAAAATTACAGTGTTATTGGTTTTTAGAGGGAAGATATCCAAGTTTCTGAGAATCATTTCTCCAATATAGAAGAATATGTGTGGAAAAATAGGCGAACTTATCTCCGAAGCTCATGATATAGATATAGGTGTTCCGTAGGGTTCTGTTTTGGGACCACTACACTTTTTGCTATTCGCCAACGAAGTGCCAGAATATTTGCTTGGTGGTCTCATTATTATGTTTGCCGCTGATAAATCGGTGGTGGTCTCGGCTCGGACTCCTGGGGAATTAGAAATTAAACTATCAAGGTCAATCGATGCCTTTGCGGAATGGTGTAGATTGAAACAATATAATACTTAATTTAAATAAAACAGTTTGCTTAAATTTCCATTCCAGCCCATCTTAAATGCACCATTAAACTTGCCGTCAGTCTGAACTTGTCGGAACCAAACAACTTTTCTAGGATTACGTATTGATAGCATGGTAAACTGGGAAAAATCATATTGATTACGTATGTGGCAGGTTGAGTTGTCGGTTACCATGTTATAGATAAGCTGAGACGTGTGTAATGACCTTCGGACCCTTTGACAGTGTACTACTCACTAATTTCAGTCACTTGAATTATGATGTTTGTTCTTTGGGGAAACAGTGGTACATTGGATGAAGGTTTTTATAAACAACAAAAAAGAATTGTCAGATTGCTGTTCAACTTGAAAAAAAACAAGAGTCGTGTAAACCAATATTTCAAAAAAATATAGAATATTAACACTTCCATGTATTTACATGTATAAACTATTAACATATATAAAAGATAACAGAACTTCAAAGTACCCTAAAATTCGGATTACCCATCAGTATCAACGAGAGGAATCAAATAAATACGTACTAGATGTTCATAAAACGACAAAATTTGAACATTCTCCAATGTATACTGGAAAAAGACTCATGAACAGGTTGCCGAATAGTATTAAGAATTTATCAATAACAGCGTTTAAAAGGAAAATAAAAAATATATTTTTGGACGGAGCCTACTATTCGACGTCAGAGTACTTAATGTGAATCGGTGTTGTATTTCTTGTGATTGTTTATATTTGTTTCAGATTACTGTTTGTCTTGTCACATATACACATATACTTGTTAATTGTTAATGCTATTTATATTGATGTAATTTATATTCTTGAATGACGTGTATATCCATTGTTAAATGGCAGCTGTATGAATATATTATTATTATTATTATTATTATTATTATTATATATATATATATATACATACGAATATATATATATATATATATATATATATATATATATATATATATATATATATATATATATATATATATATATATATATATATATATATTCGTATGTATTTTAAACTTGTCTATACGATTATACGATGATACATTTCAAAATGTAAAACATTAAATTGAACAGCAACTTCAACTAACGAATTTAAACACATTACTACCTCTTCAAGTATAATAAATATCATTTGTAAAGTTTGCGTTATATTCATAAGTTTAGTATAGGCCGTAGTGTGGTGGAAAACGAACACCTACGTCAGATGAGATACCAGGATGTAGCCCGATCGTGTATGAGCATAGAGCCACCTTGAAACCGGCAGATGAAATTGCAAGCCAGGATGATAATTGAACAAGCGATTTGCGATTAAATTTGTTATTTTCATTCAGTAAGATCTATTGTAGATAGAAATGGGTGACCAAATTTAAGTTATAAGTTTAAAAACAATCTTGTAGTATTTCAAAATGGATACCTATCAATAAATAGCATATTACCGACAAATATTTCAAAGTAGTAATTTTTTGGACCTGACTTGTTGAATGATTTGCAATTAATAAGATTTTTTCAAATATCATGAAAATAGCTTCATTAGGTTGTCTCCTTCCTAGATAGAGATTGAGATGTATCTCCTATGCAATATCACAATTGTTTTAAGTGGAATGAATCTTTTCAATATATTATATTTCTAATAATTTTCTTACGACATCCTCACTCTTACGATTGAATGAGGTAATTTATTGGTATCAACGGAAACAAACAGACATAAATGATACCCGTCTGATTGGAATAAATATAAAAAATGCAAAAATTAGTCTATTTAAGTATAATTTTTGCTATTAAAGACTAACATATCAGAAGCGTACAGACTCACGATACATGGTTAGAAAGGAAATAAAGTCTGTGTCAACCAAACCATAGCCAATTTTAATTCGCATTCAAAAAAATATAAATTAAGGTCATACTTCAAATATTTTTGACGCTACAGATTTCAAGAGAAAAAAGTGCCTTAAGAGTTCAAAAGTTATTATCTCGTAACTTCACAACTTTAACAAGCATGATATTCATATGTATCTAAAAGTCGAAATTTTAAACAAGTTTAAAAGACATACTTTTTTTTTCATTATTTTTAATAGAGCAGAAAGAGTAATTAAAAATAATCTCTTTTGATATTCCTTTTGGATAGGTTTATATACGACCAAATATTATTCTATGATAAATAGGTCCCCGTTCTTACAGGCCCGTCTAAAATAGCCTCGTGGGTCGGGGTTATTTTAGAATCGGTAAAAATAACGCATAAATTATAGTTACCTCGTATATGGGGCTAAATTGGAAAACATATATATTTTTTTTTCATTCATAGGTGCCCAAACGAAAATTGTTTGGCATCATTTACAAGGCTTTTGAAAAAAAAAACAACACAATTAAGGAGGTTCATTTTTATTCAAAAATTTATATTTTATTTATTACCTCTCATAAAATAATAGTAAATCACAAACAAATTAAGAATAATAAAAGGTATGTAGCATTGATAATTTAAAGAATGGGGTTATTTTCGACGACCGGGGATATTTTGGAATGATTATAAAAATGTCATCCAGAATGGCCCCGATCTTCAAAAAGGTCCATAAAAACAACATCAATTTTTATATAAAACTTAACTGCAACAACTCTCACCCACGACACACTAGCACTGAAAGTTTGACAGGCTCAAATATTGGTTGATTTTCCGCCTCACTTTCGATGTCTACAGACCATTACCACGCTTACGAATACTGAAATCATCTAAAGTCTGAATATGTAAGGTTATGTACTATACTATTACAGTGTAGTTTACGCGGGATTGTGTTGTAGCTAGATGTAGTTACAGGTTATGAATTCTAAAATATCCCTGCATCTCCAATTTAGCCCCGTTCTACGGTATATATATATATATATATATATATATATATATATATATATATATATATATATATATATATATATATATATATATATATATATATATATACCGTAGAACGGGGCTAAATTTCCCCCCCTCTCTCTCTCTCTCTCTCTATATATATATATATATATATATATATATATATATATATATATATATATATATATATATATTTTGGATTGATTGGGCCGATACTTGGTGTAAATTAATAAACATATTAAAACAATGGTTAAAAATAACAATTTACACATTTATTATAAGAAATAACGCATGACGCACGTTTCGGTGGAACTTCACCTTCTTCAGATGCTAATGGCAAACTAACTATGATTCTTCCTTCCAAATCCACTTTCAAATGCCAATTTTAACATCGAGAAAAATATAATTAAACAAATTGCCGTAAATAATAATTATGATCCCAATATTATAGACAATATGATAGATAAAAAGTTTTTCAAAAATTCGATTAACCAGGTGTACCCCCTTACTAAAAATAATATCAAATACAACAGCCTCACTTTCATCGGAAATTCAAGTAAAAAACTTAAATCTCTCTTATCTAAGCACAACATTAACATTGCTTATCGTACCGGTAATAATTTAGGAAATCATATAAAAAATAATAAATCCAAAGTTCATAAAGATAATAAATCCGGAGTTTATAAAATTAATTGTGGCGATTGTTATAAGTTTTACAATGGTAGAACTTTCAGAAGTTTTCAAACTAGAATTTCAGAACACAAACGCAGCTTTGTTAATCAGAAGTCGGATTCACATTATGCAAACCATTTAATCCAAGAAAATCACACATTCAATTTCGATTTCAAAATATTAAGTACTGAAAGTAAGGGAATTAAACTTAATTTTTTAGAATCATTACAGACAAATAAATACAAGCATTCCGGTCTCCTATTAAATAGCCAAATCGATCATACTTCAAGCCCCCTTCTTAATCTTTTCAAAATTACCGAACTACCTGACTAGCAGTTCAGAATTGGTTTTTCCTTTTCTAATAATTATTTGTAACCATCTTTGTATTTACCCCTTCTACATAATTTGTCATTTCTTGTTTTCGATATAACAGAGAATCATAGTTAGTTTGCCATTAGCATCTGAAGAAGGTGAAGTTCCACCGAAACGTGCGTCATGCGTTATTTCTTATAATAAATGTGTAAATTGTTATTTTTAACCATTGTTTTAATATATATATATATATATATATATATATATAATATATATATATATTATATATATATATATATAGAGAGAGAAAGAGAGGGAAATATTAAATTGAGTTTTTAAACATCATAAAAAGTCATTAAAGGAAAAACTATCTTGGTCCCAGGTCCAAGTTTGCTAATCGCACCCATTTCAGTAAGCAGGTTTTCAAAGTAAAAACCTGCTTAAAAGGAAAGTACAATCAATTATAGATCTGACAAGGGACAATTAAGTTATATTGATTGAAATATTCTAAATTTGATGTATATGTAAATTTGACATAATAATTGACTACTCCGCGATGGACACGCGATCGGTCACACTTTCGTTGCTGTGTCGTGTGATTTTTTCTTTGTGTCCTTGTCCGTGATTTTGTTGAAGAGGTTCATAGTTAGTGAATAGCTTTAGTTTTTGTGAGTTTTTATCCGATTTGTCATTGATTGTAAGTTCAGCAATTTTGTCCATTTATATATTTTTTAGCTTTCACCTGATGAAGTCAATGAGGAATATTGAGAACTTAAAGAGGAATAAGTCAACAACTATCATAGATGGTTTCCCGACTAACCTACACATTGTTCAGGTATATATATATATATATATATATATATATATATATATATATATATATACATGATTCAAAAAGAAATTCGGTGAGCTTCAAATTTAATATGAACCTTTTTTACAGAGCATTTATTCCGGGATATAAGCGAAAGAACAGAAGATTTGACCTTTTCACCCCCTTTCCACCATTATCTCACTTCACACAGACGGGGACATTTGGTATGTTTATCTACTAACTGTCGAAAATTCTTGTGCATTTCATACACTCTACACACCTCGTTGACTGGCCTGGATACCTTGTAGATGAAAATACCAAAAGTAAACAAATCATACATTTGAAGAGTTAATACAATTAAAATTCTCTATAGTGATTTTATCCTCAACTAAAATATTTTATTTTTATTCACTTTCAAACCTTTATTCCGAGATAAAGAAATATATCGACATGTTTTGAAATTGTCGTGAAGAAAGAATGTAATAAGGGTCCAACATCTTGTGAACAGATGAGAATACAACCCCTAAGAAAAATAGAAATGGAAATATCAACAAAGCTTGGTATTATTGTCGATGTTCACGTTTATGAAAACTTCCAACCAGAGATTCGAACTATTTACTTAAAGCTTCAAATAAGAAAAGGTCTGGTTGAACTAGGATCTCCTAGGAGTGGTCCTGTGAAGGGTAAGCTCTTGCAAATGTTTCATGCCTTATAATCTTGCTTTAAACCGAGCAAAGATCACACATTCATTTTGTGGAAGAATCTATCAAAAAAATTTCTCATTCCAAAAGTCTTAATATCTCTTCGGAAGAATGTGTTATAAGAAAATGGAATCGTGAAAATGATTCTTTCAGAACTGAAGAAGCAGACTAAATAAACAATATGGTAAGAACAGGTCGATTTTTAATCTGGTTACACAATATTACTTGTTATTTAGATCTAGGTGAATATCAACTTTTATATTTCAGATGAAGCTATATATTATTTGATAGTTTCTAAGAATCTCCTTAGATAGAGAGTCTTATTTGAAAAAAAAAATTTTTTATTTATATCTTTTCTAAATGTATTATTGAATATTTGTACCTGTTACGATATTATGTTTAGGTTTTCCCCTATTCTTATTGTATATTTCCTTCCTTCAACTTTCAATATTCTTTTTGTAAAAGTTAGTATGTACTATATATCTGAAGAAGCAACTGTGTGGGGCGAAACAATTGTCATGTTAACAAAATATATAAAATCGAAAACTGTGCTTTATTTACAACAATAATATAATGGATTTTCATTGAGTATCGACCAAACCAATTAGTTGTATATATATATATATGATAAAGAAATTTTATCACAGAAATAATCGATTAAAACTTTTGAGAGTAAATTGAATTTTGAAGAAATGAGGATATGTTGATTAAATTTAAATAAATAATTTTTGTTGCAAGTAATGAAATTAAACATTCAATTATCAATTTTCATAAAAATATTAACTAATTATGAACTAACTCAGGACATTCAATATCAATAATGGTTAGTTTGTGATAACTAAAGTAGGACACATATTTAAAATTCAATTTTATGCAAGTGCCAGGAAAACGATGCATCAATAGTGGTACTGTATCTAGTTGTAGATTTTGTTGCTCCATTGTTAATTCTTGAATCAAATTCATTAAAAAAAATTTTCAACACTTTTTTTTTCAGAAAATTTTATATTGAAATCGCTTACATTTTGCATGAACCAAAATATTAAAGGTGAGAAGAAATTTTTCATTTAATTATTCATTCCTGATTATTATTACATGAATGTAGAGTAAATTATCAATAAAAATTAAAATCAATTCATCACTTTGATACATGACTATCATGGCTATCCCCATTTTATGCTGTATGACTTTCACAATTCATTCTCAATCAAATATTATCAGTTATAATATCACAAGAGCATCGAAAATAATCGATTATAATTTCGAGTCACGAGACGTATTTTGCGAAACATCCACGAGAGCGCAGCTCGAGTGGTGTTTTAAGAAAATACGTCGAGTGACGAGGTCAGTATAATGATTATTTTCGATTGCTCGAGTGGTATTCGTTACGATTATATAACGAATATAAATATTAATTTTTTTTTGACAAACGTCAAAACATCGTCAATATGAAAACATTCACATTTTGACACGAGGCGAAACACCAAAACGATTGAGGCCTCGGTAGACCAGCGGTAAGGTGAACCGCCTTATACCGTTTGTAAACCGAGGATTGTGGGTTCGAGTCCCACCTCGCTCTTGGGTGTTGTATATGTCCGAAATTTAGTGGTTATTTATTATTAAAAATTGTTGGGTAATGTACATAGTTTACAAGCCCATTGGCCGTTCGGAACCGGCGTTAAACTGTAGGTCCCTCGAGTTAAAAAAAAAAAACCAAAACGATTATATCACGTCGTCAAGGGTATATTCACTTATCTATACGCAGTAGTTTGGCTTATTCATACATGAGTTATATAATCGATAAAATAACAAGAACGTTTGACAGAAATGAAACAAATGACACAGATTATCCTTAGTAATACTATAAGTCCTTCAAAATAATCAGGTTATACTTGGATGACTTGTTGCATAATTACAAAGAGTGTCAGTTTGACAGTTTGAATAATCTGACTGCGAAGCGGGAGGATTAGTTTGTCAAATTGACACGATTTGTAATTATGCAGGAAGTTTAAGATATATAACCGTATTTATTTTGAAGAACGTATTGTATTTGAAACGATCACTTGAATAAATTAAGTGAATATAAACAATTTATTGATTTAAATACAATTTTGTACAATGAAAATTACAATTATTATATAATACGTTTTTTTTAACTGAGTCATTTTCTGCGCTAGAAACGTGGCTACTGCTCATTGAAGTGCTGGAAATACCTAAGGTGTTATTACTTGAACCTGAATTATGTTTTGGTGATTTTGTTCATCTAACTGTAGGTAGGGTTTGATAATTGATATTGCCATGTCCTGTTATTTCAATAAGTTCTTGTTCCGATACACCTGCTTTTGCCAATTGTGAAACAATAGTGGCTCAATGAGAATTATTTTAAAATGTTTTGTCTGTTATATTTAAATTTGATAATTCTACTCTTTTTGGTCCAATTACTAATTTCATGCACTCCAATTGACATATTTTTGTATCAGCCAAGGGTTTTTTGTTTTCTCCAGTTAGGATTTACTGTCAGAAATAATATACCAGCTGTTTCAATATTTATATTTGTGCTTTTTTCATCATTAGTTCATCTAAAAGTCTCACTGGAGAACGACTCACTTCATTATGGTTGGGGACAAGCCATTTATTATTGTAATGTATATTTTCATCCCATGCTTCTATAATTGCTATGTACTCGGTATCTTTAAATGCTGATGCACTAACCTTCTCCGGTAACTTTTAAAGTTATCTTCTTTATGAATTTTTTGCGTTGCGTGTAGCTGAAAATATGGGATTAAAGAATGGATCAGTTACTCTATTATATTCCTTCATATATTTTTCTTGTATTTGTTTCGCCGTTACGTTCCACATTGTTTTAATCATATTTTCCTTGAAATTTTCTCCATTACCTTTCGCATATTGAAAGCCCAATCGTTCAAAATGGATGCACTCATTCCAGTGGAAATTGATGCATTGAATACATAGTTTCTTTCATTACAGAACGTAATGAATTGTTTCCATGCGTACTCTTTTATTTTCACTGTATTATGAGGCTTTTCGTTTATTACATTTTTAATGACAAATCTCCGAATCGACTAATTTGTGAAAAATTATTGATAAACATCAAAATTTGACGTTGGAAATATCATAAGGGCATCTAATTTTTCCGAAAAAAATCGAAAAAACACTTTGCTAAGTAATACAAGAAGCATGAGTGCTGGCGGCAACAAAAATCCAAGTCGAAGACGAGGATTTTTGCACCTGTACGAATGCATTTTGTAGAAAAAATATTAGGAAAAATTAGATGCTCGAATGGTATTTGACAAGACTATTTCTTGAGTAGCAGATTATTCTGCATAAATATGTAGGTATTAATTTGGAAACAAATAGGTAATTTGGTATGTAATTTATTTAATCACAAAGTAGTACAAACTTTAATATTTATAATTACTTGTTATCAAAAGTATTGTAATTTTTGGTGACAAATGCTGTCATGTTTTGCCGCGGGTGAACTCGAAAAAACTGCTGATAGGTGATGTTATACAGTTTTTTCATCTAGAAACCATCTTTTATCCAAAATTGCGCGTTTCTGATTGGAGGAAATTAAGACGAAGGAAATAGTCAGTTATAAAATCACAAGAGCATTGAAAATAATCGATCATACTCCTGTGTCACAAGACGTATTTTGCAAAACATCCACGAGAGCGTAGGTCGAGTAATGTTTTCAGAAAATACATCAAGTGACGAGGTCAGTATAACGATTATTTTCGATTGCTCGAGTGGTATTCGTAACGATTATATAACAAATAAACAACACCGCCAGAATTACAACCAAAGCGTTGCATACTGATAAATTAAACGAAACTTCACCAAACTTGAATATTAATTTATTTTGAAAGACGTCAAAAAATCGTCAATTTGAAAACATTCACATTTTGACACGAGGCGAAACACCAAAACGGTTAGACAACGAAGTCAAGGGTATTTTAAAATATCACTACGCAGTATCTATCCAATATTCATGGATTGTATTGTCTTATTCACACATGAGTTATATAATCAGTAGTAATACTATAAGTACTTCAAAATAATCAGGTTATACATCGATATCTTGTTGCATAATTACAAAGAGTGTCAGTTTGACAGTCTAAACTGACACGATTTGTAATTATGCAGGAAGTTTGAGATGTATAACCATATTTATTTTGAAGTACGTATTGTATTTGATTTGATTATTTATTGAGTAAATGAAGTAAAAATCACCGAATCGACTCATTTTTAAACAGTTACTGATAAACGTCAAAATTTGACGTTCCTGTTAGTTTGTGTATTGTTGTATATTGATGTCGATGTGGTTACTATGAAAATTAAATTATTGTAAAATTTTCGATTGGTAGAGCTACTCTATGTATAATCAGGTATTATAGAAATTATACAAAGTAACTTAACTAAATTGATCATTCTGATTGGTTGAAAATCATACGAAAAAAATAATCAGTATGATAACTTGCAGGCTTGCAAAATGCATATAAGTACGATTATAGCTTACTCGAAAGTGACTGTTACTGCACACATTTTAGGACTAGCTCTGATTCGTCAAGTGTCTGGAGTGTAACGTGCTATAAGAGTCCGCCTCTGTTGGAAGCTTTACCGCAATCCCCAAGGAAATGTGCTCTATTGGCAGCGCAGCGGACACTAACTTCAAATAGCATATGCCTCAAAATGATTCTCGATTCTCGGGAATTCATCTCTTATAACCTGGCAATTCCTAAAATGAAATATAACTACAAAAAGGTGCATATCGATTTATCGACTGATTCAATTTCCAAGTATTCAATAATACTTCACCAGCGAGTCTATAAACTTGACTCTATTCGTTAAGTTTATGGACTGGTCTAAGTTATCAAAACTTCAGACAATATTCAATTAATTTACTACAATATCAGTTCAAAAAATCAATTAAGTAAATTCATTGTAAATTTAAAGTGAACATATCATACGTATAACGTATATTGAATTGAAATGCTACCTGTAACATGGAACCAATATATTGATTATATCAGCCAATGTGATACGTGAATATGAAGGAATGATTATTAATGATTCTGAAGATATAATAGGAATATGGATATTTCAAACTTAATTTCGGAATTCCTATTATAAAATATGTAAGACATCCTATTATTAGACAAGTTGAGTTGATCAAAAGTTACTCGTCTTTTATTTAGCAGATTTTCACTTTCAATACTACGTGCGATATATAGATATATATATATATATATATATATAAATATATATTTATATATATATATATATATATATATATATATATATATATATAAATATATATAATATATATATATATATATATATATATTTATAAATATATATATATATATATATATATATATATATATATATATATATATATATATATATATATATATATAATATATATATATATATATATATAAATAGATATATAAATATATATATATATATATATATATATATATATATATATAAATATATATATATATATATATATATATAATATATATATATATATATATATATATATATATATATATATATATATATATATATATATATATATGTTCGTATGTATGTGCTTAGACGGGATTTGTTTTGGTTCGAATTGGTTGGGGGGTTGACCCCCTGAGGGAGAAAGTAAATTTTGTTTACACGTTAAAGGTCACAATTTTGGAGCAATAGGGTTGAAAGCACGTAATAAGGTATTTTGGTATGATATCTTGGATGAGATTGGTTTTGGTTCGAATTGGTTCGAATTTATTTCTTCCCCCAGGGGGTCACCTGGGGGAAGAAATAAATCTTCTTTACATAATAAAGGGCGTAATTTTGAAGCAAAAGGATTGTAAGTTTGTAAGTAGGTGGTTCCAAATGATATCTTGAATGGAATTGGTTTTGGTACGAATTGACCCACCGGGGAGGAAATAAATATTGTTTACACGATAGAGGGCGCAATTCTTTATTTAATTTGCGATGAAAATTTTAATTGAATGAATATATTTTTCAACCTGGATATGTTATGGAAATCTGCTTTTCTTATGCAGCTCGCTGCGATAGATGTTTTCAGATTCAAATTCTGTTTTTAGCTGTTAAGTACAAATAAAGAAAATTTCTAGTTTTTATGAATAATTATAATAGATTTGATGGTCTTGAATCGGGACACAGTAATCCAAAATAAATAGTACATTTTTCTAAATTTGATTTATTCTATTTATTTATTTACAGTTCCATACAATTAAACAATTCTATCATATCATATTCAATATGTATCATCGACCGTTCTCACTAAAACTTCTATGTATTGTTTTTCCAATAAAAAGTCATAAAGTTGGAAACATTAAAAATGTTAGGGAATCTACCACATATAATAATTGTAGATATTTTGTAGTTTTCTCTCTTTTAATATCATCGATTGGAGTTTCACGGTGAATCGTCGAACAAATTATTGCAAGTATTACTTTCTACCATTTTCCATTGTATCGAGTTCCTATATGCAAACGATAATATCGTAATGAAACATTTCAACTAGACCTGTGTCGATCGATCATTTGTCGAGACCCGGGTCGATCATGACCAATTCGTATGGTGATCAGGTTAAAAAGATTCGACCATTTCGATCATTTGGGACGCAAGTCGCAGTTCCTTTGTAACGAATGACGAATGCTGAACCGGTGAACCGGGTAGAATATATATATTAATAAGATAACCTACATGAGTGAAAAACTACATAAAAATGTCAAAAGAGGAAGTAACTAATAGTATTTAATATCAAAAATGATAATTTACTCCAAATTATTATTATTATATTTCAAAAAGAGCCAAGGCCAAAGCCTGTTATGGCTCAGAAATAAGAGTAAAAATTAACAGTACATTCGTGAAAAAAAAACAACTTAAATATAAAAAAATACATAGTATCCAATTCAATAAAAATTGAACAAAATCAATGATAACAAAATCAATGGTAAAGAACAGAGAGCAGCAATCTCAAAAATAACAAAAAAAGCAAACAATAGTTCAATTCACTAGGCCTCCATTCCAAGCATCCAGTCTGTTTTTGAACGCATTTATACTCGGTGCAGTGACAACTTCATTCGGGAGCTTGTTCCATTTTTCAAAAACTCTATTCGATAGGAAGAACTGGCGGGGGGTTGTTTTGAAATGTTCTTTCTGCAGTTTTAGTTGGTGCCCCCGCAGGTGGTTTTTATTCAGCTTGAACATGTTGCAAATATTTGGGGGCAGCAGGTGATGTAACGCAGAATACGATGTGATAAGATCACCTCTCTCACGTCGATCCCCAAATGAGGAAAGTCCGAAGAGTCTTAGGCGGGTGTCATAATCGGGTCGAACATACCCGAAGGGGATTCTTGTTGCCCATCTTTGCACATTCTCCAAAGAATCGACGTCGCGCTTGAGTGAAGGGTGCCAGGCTTGGCCGGCAAACTCAAGAATAGGACGGACATAGGAGGTATATAACCTACTACCCACTCCTGTATCACACCCCGGAAAGGCTTTTGAGATCATGTATGTAACGGCTTTGGCTTTACGAGTTACACTTTGCACATGATTACTCCAGCTCAAGTCATGGCTTACCGTTACGCCCAGGTCGTTGTGACTGTTAGTGACTTTTAATTGCCGACCAGCAAGCTTATATGACAGGTTGGGATTATTTTTGCCTAGATGCAAAACCACACATTTTTCCAAATTCAGAGGCAGTAACCATTCGCTGCACCAATCTTCTATCCTATTCAAATCATCCTGAATATTGCAATGCACATGGCAAGGGTTGCCGTATATTTTGGTATCGTCAGCGAATTGCGAACAACTACTACTGAGCTGACTAGGCAAGTCAGATATATATAATAAAAACAATAGAGGCCCAAGAACAGATACCTGAGGTACGCCACTAGTGACAGGCTGAGCTGAAGAAAGTATGTTAGAAATCTTTACTCTGAATTGCCTGTTCCTTAGAAATGCCACTATTCACAGCAATAAGTCGCCTCTGATTCTGAGGTGCTCGATCTTATGAAGTATACGTCTGTAAGGTACTCTGTCGAAGGCTTTAGCGAAATCTAGATATACTACATCGATTGGTTGACCAGAGTCTAATGAAATGGTCCAGTCATTAATACACTCAAGTAAAATCGTCATAACTGATCTGCCTGGTAGAAAGCCATGTTGGTTATCCGGTATTATATTATTGGCGAGAGAGAACGCGAGAACTTGTTCGAGTATGATTCTTTCACAAACCTTCGAAGCAACTGATGTAAGACTGACTGGTCTATAGTTATTAGGGGACAGCTTATCACCCTTTTTTGACAATAGGTGTTACTGAGGCGATTGACCATGGAGCAGGAATACTATGAGACATGAAAGAACACGTAAAAATTATGGATAGCGGTAGAGCCAGTGATTCGGAGCAGTTTTTGAGAGTCCTCGACTGGATTCCATCCGACCAGGGGCTGAAGAAATGTTTCAATTAGAGAGATGGTTTAGTTTACTAATTCTGGAGTGAAAGAGATGTGGCATAAACTTTGATCGCACCGTGGAAAGTTCATCGAAGGCAGTGGCCCAGCTGGTTTCACTTGAATAAAAAGAAAGAAAAGGCATCAGCCAAAAACCTCAGCCGACTCAAGCATCGTGCTACAAAATGTTCCCTGACGCTGATCTAACTTGGGGTAGAGCTACCTTGGTAGTTAAAAATGATCTAACATATTTATAGAATTTCTTCTTATCTTCGGATGTTGCAATTTTAGATTCGTATGCTTTTTTTGCCTGGGAAATGGAAGCTGTTACTTGATTGGAATAGTTGCGATGAGTAGTGTAGTCCATGTATTGCCTTGTCCGACTATACCTCTGCCAAAGGGCGCGCTTGTGCCGGATCATGTCGAATATGTTTCCAGTTATCCAAGGTTTGGTGGCATGGGTAGATATTTCCTTGACACTAGTATTCACCTCAGTAAGGTTATGAAGTATTTTTGTAAATGCATTCCAAGACTGCTGTACATCCAGGTTGGCAAAATGGTTATCCCATTCGACATCTAATAGTTGCTGATTCAGCTGTAGATAATCTATTCTTTCGATCGTCCTTTTAGTCAGTCTCGCTGGTGGCGTAAGAAAAAATTGAGCGCAGAATTTCAATGTAACGTGGTCAGACTTTCCAAAGGGAGACAAATACTGGGTATCGGAAATAAGCTCCTTATCGTTGACCAATAGTAAATCAAGCAGTGATGGAACTTGACCATCGCGATATCAGGTCGGTTTGCAAATCAGCTGAATCAAATTTGATGTTTCGATCATCCTTGCAAACTCCGCAGTCGGGGATGTAGCAGATGATAAGTTGATTTGAACGGATGGCAGTTGTGGCATGTAGAAATCACCAGCTACGATAAGATTTTTATTTGTTTCTGCGAGGGTCGAAAGATGATCTTATGATTAAGAAATAAAATTTGAAAGGCTTTTTTCGGTTTTAAAGAGCTTCTTTTATTGTAGATAGACGCTTCATTAATATATATAAATGTGGATAGGGGAGACGACGATAATATTAACTGAGTTCACTAAAACACGCAAGCAAAACCTGAATATAAAATCACGTGTCGCGGGTCATACCTATATATGTCACTGATTCGATCTCAAACTGAATTCGATCTCGATCACGACGCGATCGAGTTCGCGTCCCAAAAGACAGAGAGATCGACAGTACATATATCAGCATGTCACTGATTCGATCTTAAACTGAATTCGATCTCGATCAAGATGCGATCGATCGAGTTCGCGACCCAAAAGACTGAGAGATCGACAGGTCGCGACTCTTCTACGCGAGCGTTCCTGAAAAAATCGGTTCCTTTTGGATTACGTGTCAAAATTCAAAACAACATGAGAAAGAGTGCGATGAATGATAGCATGTAAACGACTGTATCAGTAAGCAATTAGTTATATACTGTTGTGTAAAATCGTATGAAAATAAAGTGCAATTTGGTTAGTCTTGTCAAGTAAATCGGGATCGGGTTAAATAAGATCGGGTCTTTTAGAAATTCGTGATTTGATCACTCGTGTATAGGTTGCGATCGAATCAAAAAGATTCCATCAATCACGATCGACACAGGTCTAATTTCAACACGTTCATCTGATACTACAACAATATTTTTAGGAAGCACATCACATGCCTGGAAAGTGTCGATCTTGTACCTTCCTTTTCATTAGGTTGTTTGATTTTTTTGGTTAGTCACTGCATCTTTATTAATGTATATCTTGATATTATTTTATATCACAAACCCTAACAAAATTGCTATTCTTGCTTTCAACGATAATTAAAACATAAAAATTCGTTAATTTACTTTGAAAAAATTGAAAATTAGACAATCACTTCTTGTTAAAGTCTCGTCGGAAAAGTTGTATCCATTAATTCTCAAGACATTCCTCAATTCCTAAAAACTGCATTGAGTTCATTTCCGAAATTGAAATTTATTTCAGAGAGAATCCTGAATTAAAAATTATTTCAATCGGAAGATATAGATAATGGCACTCATGACCGACCTCGAAGTTTTCTCCTCAAAAAACGATTCGTGTGAAACAATCTACCATTTTCCTACCATATAAAACGCATGGATGATAAGTATTTGGATAATTAATTACTATTTCTCTATATTATCTCGAGTAAACACGTATGCCGCTTTGCAACGGATGTCTCTACACCACCCTCAATTATTATTATATATATATATATATATATATATATATATATATATATATATACAGTGGCGCCAACTAGATGGGACCTGAGGGAGCCTGAGCCCCAGAAAAATGTGTTGGCATTTTTCATTTCAATCCTTTAATAATTTAAAGTTATATTGAAAATCTTCATAAAATAAAGAATTAAATACATACAGAATAATAAATTTTCAGTTTCGAAATATTGGTACTAGTTCAGTATATATATATATATATATATATATATATATATATATATATATATATATATATATATATATATATATATATATATATATATATATATATATATATATATTATATATATATATATACAGGGTGTCCCGTAAATAACACGCCAGAGTGACACTGGAGGTAGATTGGTTTCAGGTCAATCAGATAACATCAACATGAACTTTGTAAAAGTTTTCTGGTTTTCGAGATATGTCCACTCTTATGTTTTTTTCAAAAATCTATACTTTTTGGTCATTTTCTCGCCTGTTTTGAATATAAATAACTTCTATCTCATGGTTGTTTTTTCTTGTGCTATCATCAATATATGAGAAAAACAACCTATCATTTCATTAAAAACTAGCTCGCTAACCTCAAAAAAAAATCAAATTCTTTCAATTTAATTCAAATCAGAAAACCTTAAGTGAAGTTTGACTATTTACTGTGAAAAAATATTGTACCAGACAGAATCAGCAAATATTCTTAAAAACTAGCCTATTTAATGCTCTTTTGAAAACGGTAAAACATTTGTGGTTTGTTTCTTTCAAGAGTCTAAAAATTCGCTACTTGCGAAATACACTGCGCCGCAAATTTAACGCATACATTAAATATTTCCTAAGTTTTGACTGAATATTTTCTTAGGCGGTGATCCGATTTGAATAAATTTTTCACCAAATTGCAGCTCCGTTCTTTGAGAAAATGCAATGGTCATAAGATGATCAAAAAAAATGAATAAACTTATTGTACAGGGTGTTAGAATAGCGACATGTTTTCTTCGTCCAAGTTTGCATCCTTCTGCGGTCAATATCGGGTAGCTCAGGCAGAAAAAAAATAGACGGTGTTATAATCGCATGTCTTCTGAGTAATTTGTTTTTTCAATCGTCTGTTTATCATGAGCCACTCGAAAGATATTCATGTTTTATAACCGCTCACACTTTCCAAACGAAATTTTTTAAAAGTTTTTCGTTAACTCGTGAAGGAGATTGTGTTGACAACTTTGTTTATTTATTTATTTTTAATTAATTGGGTCGATACATGATGTAAACTAATAAAGATATCAGAACAATGGTTTATAAAAGCAATATACATATTTATTGATATACACAATCTTCATGGAATACAAGAAATAAATAAATGACAAATTGTGTAGAAGGGGTAAATAGAAGGATTGTTAAAAATTAGTAAAGTAGGAAAAACCCATTCTAAACTGGTAGTCAGGTAGTTCGGTAATTTTGAAAAGATTCGAAAGGGGCTTGTAGTATGGAGAGACATACAAAATCAAATAAACACAGTTTCTACTTGTAAAGAAATTTTGTATACACAGCCTTCTTCGTAAATTAACAAAAAAGTTTTAAAAAATTTCGTTTGAAAAGTGTGAGTGTTATAAAAACATGAATATCTTTCGAGTGGCTCATGATAAACAGACCATTGAAAAAACAAATTACTCAGAAGACATGCGATTATAACACCGTCTATTTTTTTTCTGCCTGAGCTACCCGATTTGCCTGCAGAAGGATGCAAACTTGGACGAAAAAAACATGTCGCTATTCAAGCACCCTGTACAATAAGTTTATTCATTTTTTGTGATCATCTTATAACTATTGCATTTTCGCAAAGAACGGAGCTACAATTTGGTGAAAAATTTATTCAAATCGGATCACCGCCTGAGAAAATATTCAGTCAAAACTTAGGAAATATTTAATGTATGCGTTAAATTTGCGGCGCAGTGTATTTCGCAAGTAGCACGATTTCAATGACAAAAATTGTAATTTTTAGACTTTTGAAAGAAAAAACCCACAAATGTTTTACCGTTTCCGAAAGAGCATTAAATAGGCTAGTTTTTAAGAATATTTGCTGATTCTGTCTGGTACAATATTTTTTCACAGTAAATAGTCAAACTTCACTTAAGGTTTTCGGATTTAAATTAAACTGAAACAACTTGATTTATTTTTGAGGTTAGCGAGCTAATTTTCAATGAAATGATAGGTTGATTGTCTCAATCATATATTGATGATAGCACAAGAAAAAAACCATGATTTAGAAATTATTTATATTCAAAACAGGCGAGAAAATGACCAAAAAGTATAGATTTTTGAAAAAAACATAAGAGTGGCAATATCTCGAAAACCAGATACTTTCACTAAGGTCATGTTGATGTTATCTGATTGACCTGAAGCCAATCTACCTCCAGTGTCAATGTGGCGTGTTATTTACGGGACACCCTGATATATATATATATATATATATATATATATATATATTAAAAATTAAATAATAAGAAAACAACTTGTCTAAAAACCACAAAATGAAAATAACTTTTTTTCGACTAGTTTCGTCTGTTACAGCATTATAAAGACTCAGTCTTGATAATGCTGTAATATATATATATATATATATATATATATATATATATATATAATGCTATATATATATATATATATATATATATATATATATATTTATATATTTATATATATATATATATATATACATATATATATATATATATATATATATATATATATATATATATATATATATATTTGTATTTAGAAGGTAAGGGAAATCGACTGAAAGTTGAATATTAATCTCTTTATTCTATGCCAAGCTTTTCGAAACACATTTGTTTCTTCCTCAGGGCTACTACAAAAACAGTTCACAATTAGAATTGTTATTATAAAAGCGTAAGAAATGAAAGGAAAAGTGAGATCAACAAAAGTTTTCTATAACAGTGAAAATGATCATTGGATTAGCTAAACTAAAATTATACGTAATATCACATCCACAAATTTTTCTCATGAAAATAGAATGACAATTGACATCAATTAATCGATTAAACATATTCTTTAATTCTATTATAAAATTAGTATATATATATATATATATATATATATATATATATATATATATATATATATATATATATATATATATATTTATATATATATATATATATATATATATATATATATATATATATATATATATATATATATATATATATATATATATATATATATATATATATATATATATATATATATATATATATATATATATATTTATATTTATATAAATTTTGGTTAGACCAAGAATATAATTCAATTATAATTTCTAAGCGATATGTGCACATCACAATGCCTAAAAAACCTTCAAAGATATTATTTAACATCAATTTACTTTCCTATCTAGCTAAATTGTCCGAGAAAACACAACTTTTCAAAAAACGAATACAGACCCTAGCTTTCTATATATATATATATATATATATATATATATATATATAAATATATATATATATATATATATATGTATATATATATATATATATATATATATATATATATATATATCTATATATATATATATATATATATATATATATATATATATATATATATAACAAAATACAAGACACTAACAACCTAGAACAACTAAAGATTTTTTTTATCGATATGGAATTCGTAAGTTTCATTTTATTGCGAAGAAATAATGGGAATCCAGGAATTTTCTCCTGACACACATTGTCGATTGACCGGTAAATTATTAGCTCCACTTCCTTTGTTGAAGTACAGTTGAGAAACTTCACCGTAAATTCTGCAAGTGTCCCTATGCTTTCGAATCATTTAATTATCTCTACTCATTTAACTTTATGAAAGGCTAGTCTTTTAGAAAGTAAATAGCCCCTTTTGAAGCATATAATTGCAGAACGCATTCTTTGAACAAAAAACAACAACCGATTTCAGGAGTTTTTCCTCCACAACATACTCAAATTGATAATATTCTTAATTATATTCATTATCAGGTACAATAAGACTTGAAAGATGAGATACAATCACTCAAACATCTTTCTTGACTAGTAAGAATTATATCAGCTCATGAAGGTCACTTTTCACAATGGCAGTGAATAAAATAATTCAGTTTATTCGAGGCAAATATTGAATTAATTTTATATCATAATTTATATCCATAAAATATCAGTATTTTTTGTACGCTTCTTGTAGCTTCAACTCTCATCAGATTTATTTTCAGACGAAATTCAATTATTGAGTTGCCCCAAGAGTTCAAGAAATAACTTACGATATTCTGAGTTAATTTTCTTCGATACAAACACGATGTTATCATATTCTGTATAAGAAACTTTCGTAGCAAAACTTTTGTCAACCGTTTTTCTACATATTGATAATATTCTTCGAAATTATATATCCAACTTTACGTAGCTTACGAACGCAAAACCAGAACAAAATACGCATTTACTATAACCACCTATATCTGATGAACAGTTCTGACGTGTTCGTCCGAACAGTAGTTCCTCAGAAAACGCATCTACTACAACTGTAGCCTCAAGCAAATTCGTGCGAACAAAAATGCTATACCCCGAAAAATATATTGTTTACAAAAATTACATAAAAAAAACAACGGAAATCTATTTGGCAGAGATTAGACGCCTAAATGGTGGAAAACGTTTGTTTTATGTTAATGGCCTCTTCCGTTCCAAACGGTTCATCTCTAATAACAAACTGTAAAGAAAATAAAATATATTCAATTAAATATTTTGTAACATGAATGCCCATACGAGGTCTCTACGACCCCACTTACCTTTACACGTGTTAAAATGAAACAGACACGACTAAGCGACGCGATAGACTAAAATGTGGTGCAAGATGCATTAACCGACAAATACCTGAATGCGGTTTTGCCAATTTTTTCAAATAAAAAAGATACTAGGGAATTTGTAACGATGGGGTCCCTAAAGGACCCTGCACGGGCATCTAAGGGTTAAGTATCCTTGGAATGGTGGCCCAAGATACAGCAGCAAATACTGATGGTTAGATTAAGTAAGATATGAAGGCTTTCTTTTCTCAGCATTACAGGAGCAATTAATTCTTCTCTTACAACAGCGATGGACACCATTCTCGACGTCCCTCCACTTCACTTGGTGAATTCAAAATGTTATGCCAATACACAAAACGACATTTATTGGTCATAACGGAATCCTAGGGACGTTGTAATCACCAGTTTTACAAAGCATCCCAGTTACCAAATTTCAGCTCATTTGACTCAATGGGAGCCGCTGGAGATGCTAATATGTACCGGGAACAATAGTATATTGTTTGTTGTGATAATTTTTGTGGCGAGACTAAAGGCTCGTTTTCATTAGTAGAGTTTGCGGTAGAGTAAGCTGGGCAAGTACTAGCTATCCTTTCCTTTCAGCTGTTCTAATGAAAACATAATCAGTCGAGTAGAGTACTAGATCTTGGTAGAGTAGAGTAAGATTGCACGGTCGAAAAGTAACTCGCCCACTCGCCTTCTCCTACCACCGCGTTTTATTATACTCTACCGCTACTTTACCAGTGAAAACATGTTTGGTCTAGTCGAGTGTGTTTACTGTACGATATCAGTCTCACTGAGACTTTCATAAATGGCATCACATACTTCAGGAACAAAATTGGAAATTGCCATTTCGAACACTCTGAACAAATGCATCAGACTTCTATAATTATTTCCTGTAGCTAACAAAGTCAAAGTAACTTCTAGTTTTACTCGCGTTGTTATTGCGTGTCACATTTTTGAATTTTTGGAGTGACCATCGCAAGTAGAGCCTCAAACTTTTCCGGACTTATTCTAAAACACAATTTATACTCTTGTGAGTCCTCTTCAGCTAGTTCTCCCAAAAGAAGTGGAGACGCTCCATGGGTATGCCTTCTTCTGATCCAATTTCTCGTCCATATTTTCATTATTCTAATTTCTTCCTACTCAATAGCGACGGTCACTTCCCTCAGTGAAATATCAGAAATATTCATGAAACACTTCCTCACAGCACGACGACGACGGCTGATATTCATTGTTGCGTTTTCAATTTTAAACTTTACTCTACTCTACCAGTCTACCATTATTTTCAATTTGCGTGTGAACGGCTACTCGCTCTTAATCCGGTCGAGTAGAGTAGGCATGCTGACAAGCATGCTAATTACTCTACCGCTAACTCTACTAATGAAAACGAGCCTTAAATGTTTGTCGGCTGAACGCAGTGAGGCCGACAATTTTAGTAGAGCCACAAAAAGTGCTTTTCTCGAAATAAAACATGCGATTTTTTCCGCAAACGGTGTTCAAACGATAGAATCAAGATGATATTTAGATTATTAGGATTAGATGTGAAGAAAAGTAAAACTAGATTTCTTTGCTTACTGGTTTTGTAGATGTCAAGGCAACACAAATTTGACAATTCAACAAAATAAATGTCCGAAACATTTAAAGTCACTTATCTAGGCATTATAGGACTGCGTTTTTGGTAAGTACCCGAGTATTAAGAAATAACTTGTATTAAAATATATAAAATGTTTCTTACAGATTACATTATTTCGGATTCGGAACCCAACTGTACGCCGCCCGACGTTCTTGATATTGACGTGAGAGTACAAAAAAGTGTAATTTTTTGTACGCTCACGGCCGGACAAAAAAGTAAAAACAAAAGGACGTCTGTGAAATAAAACATCAACATTGAGAACTGAGGTTGAAAAAGTCGTCATTTTTTGACGTTTGCGAAAAAAATATATTTATATATCAGAATAATTATTCGAAAATCGTGTTCTAAGTGGTCTAAAACGGATTTAAAAAAACTACTCCCTCACCTGATTGCTTTCCTTCGATACACTGTACAAATAGTATGTATTTTATGGGAAAATACAACTAAAAATCAATTTTCACGGATAATATTTCGTACTAGTCCAGTCCTGCAAGCAAGCATTCCACTTGTGGAGTCGCTCCGTCGATCGGCTAGCTCATCATCATGGTTATCGGTTCTTCGCTAAGGCCGCTTGCCTGCAGACGTGACTATTTCTATAGGAATTTTCAGTCATCCATTATCCAAGAAGGAAAATATGATTACATCCTCAATTATCCTCGGGATTATGAGGATATTTGCCAAATATCATGATTCTGGATGGGGTTTTGAGGATTTATTGTCTTTTTCACGAATGATCAACAATCGTGATCTGCATCAAAATTTTTGCAAGATTGGGATTTGCGGTTTAGTACATTGTTCTCGTTTACCTCTATAGATAAAACTTTATGCAGTTTCAACTCTGTATCTGTACTGACACTTATATATTTTTCCCCTAATTTTTTTATGTGAGATAAGGACATTTTTCCTCACTAAGGTGGTAAATTAAATACTCCGTATGTATGGCATATTTAAATTCCTAATGTCCGTTAATAGGACTTATTTTCGCACAAACTCTGACTGCGTCAAAGTCAGTTGCATTGCTCTAATTATATATTTAATAACCATTTCTTTTTAATTGATTGAACTGGAGTACGAAAATATAATACAGAACTCTAAAGGTCAGTGTTCTTGTCAGTATATATTTCTAAGATGGTCCAGAATGATGAACATCAATTTTGAGAGGCGATAGATAAATGAGGGTTCTTCTTCACGTGCACATTTTCTCAAAACCGAATAATAAGGGTGATACAATCCTTGAAATGGGTAAAGAGTATCTTCCTAACGGTGTTGATCAAGAAGTTCATATTTTAGGAGTGATTATAAGACATTAGTATAATCAATTTAATGTGACCACCTACCCCATCCCTTCTTTAGGAATATATATATATATATATATATATATATATATATATATATATATATATATATATATATATATATGTTGTTTTGAATGGTAGTTGAGTGTTATTATGTTCACATGAATTTGAAAACAATTTCTTTTCAGGTTGTTTCCTTGGACTGTTTTATTCTAATAATTCAGAGAATACATGACATCAGAGAGTCGTTCATAATATAAGTAAGTCTCAATTTCAAAGGCTATTTGAGAAATGTAGGTGAGGATTACAGTAAAATGCACGCATATATTCTAGTACGAATACATTTTTGCATGGAATAGTCGAAGGAATTTTTGAAGGAATAAAAAAAAAATTATTGGAAATGAGAACGTGACATAAAAACTCTCACTTACTATTCAAAACTAGCCTGTACTCATGAAGGATGGAGAAGATGGTGACTAATCATACTTATGTCTTATAATCACTCCTACAATATGAGATTCTTAATCAATACTGTTTCGAAGATATTCAATATATTTTTCAATTTACCCCTTTGAACTGTTGTATTTTCCTTGTTAATCACTTTTGTTGAAGAAACTCGATGAAGTGGTTTGCCCTACGTTTGATGCTCTGTATATGAAAAACAAAAACCTTTTGACGTTGTCAATTTATGAAATTACATTTTTTTGAGTTTTGCTGAATATATTTTACGATAAAATAGTTATTTTGAGCCTTATTTTGAACAATATTGGATTGCCTTTCTCCATATTAGACGTCTTTGTTCACCGGGTAGGTGTTCTTTGAAGACGGAACAACTTTTGAGAAAAAACATTAACTTTCATACTTATTTTTGGAGGAAAACTTACCTATAAAATTTAATGTATATTATTCTGAACCACCTTACACACACACATATCTATATTTATATATATATATATATATATATCTCTATATTATTATTTATATATATTTATATATATTTATTTTATATATAAATACATATATATATAGATATATATATATATATATATATTGATATAATATATATTCAGAAAGATTTCTGCTGTCGGAAGTATTTGATAAACTTGGTTCTCGGAATGAACCGCGTAAAAGATTCGAAAAATCTCGACGTTCGGCTCCTTTTACGAAGCCATCTTCAGGAGAATTGGAAGGGGAATAATTCAGTAACGTGGCCTCAATCTGCCTACTCCACGAATCGAATTAGGAGGAATCGGAAACAATACGATTGCGTGGTCTCAACCTGCCTACTCCACCAACCGTACTGCTTCCTGTCAACTCTGAAGTCTCAACCTGCCTACTCTCCAGAGTCAACTGACTGAATTATCTCTGAATTATTCCTCTTCTAATTCTCCCGAAGATGGCTTCGCGAAAGGAGCCGAAACGACGAGATTTTTCGAATCTTTTACGCGGTTCATTCCGAGAACCAAGTTTTTCAATATATAGTAGGTATATATATATATATATATATATATATATATATATATATATATATATATATATATATATATATATATATATATATATATATTAATATATATATATATATATAAATATATATAAAATATATATATATATATATATATATATATATATAATATATATATATATATATATATATATATATATATATATATATATATATATATATATCGGTAAATTCGAATATTTTCTGGACTTCAAAAGAAGAGTATTATAGTATCTCAATCAGTTCATACTGTTAGCAACAGTTTGGGACTACCTCTATAATTCCGTACTAGATTACTAAACATTGGAGGGTCAAGATGTGCACGGTAATGAGAACTGTCAATACCTCTGTACAAACAACCGTTTTCGAGCGAGAGCACTAGATGGAAAATAACCAACGTCTCAATCTATATTCATTATCATGTTGGTGGTTGCTTGCCGCAAATAACCGCACTATAAATACCTACCAAAACTCCGTAGAGAATATCAGGAATGACGTTTATTCTGTTTAATCTTCTCCCCTGGAGTTCCACAAATACCGTAGGAGTGGCTCGATTATGTTTTCCTCTTTCACAGCCTCTCCTTTTCTTTCTGACGTAAGTGCGCACTTAGGGTATGAAATTCTTTCAATATTATTTTTGAATAAACGAAGATATCACTTTGTAAAAATCGAAACGAATCAATTAGGAACATTATATTTTTCAATAAATGCTTATTTATAAGGAAGGACATAGAAAACTTGTCCCAATTTATCCAAATTTTATATTCGAATGGATGAATACAGAATTATTTCGAATAATAGGTATTATAGTATATATATATATATATATATATATATATATATATATATATATATATATATATAATATAATAACCAAAAAATTTTGAATAATTATTGAATTATTCTAAAGAAAATTCATAGATTTAGAAAAACTCTAATCTGGATCCAAAAAATATCAGATATAATAGAATCAATAGAGGAAAATTAAATGATTTCTAACGTATACATACCCATCGAATAATGAAAATATCAAAAAAGAATGGATAATAATAATTATCTATTGGAGTTTTTGTATTGTTATTTATGCATTATTATTTTTGTATAATGAGTGACGCATTTGAAGCAGTTAACCTAGAGTAATTTCGATAAAACGAGATTTTCAGAAAAACATTGAGACAAGTGGATTCTGCATTCAGAATTCATGTTGAGTTATTCCTTGAACAGGGGGAAAATTCTTCAAGAATCTTAAATGACACGGCAGGTTGAGAAACACAAGGTATTTCAATTATCTTCACAAAAATGTTGAAATTTTTGTTTATCGTAGAAATGAATGTAAAAACCAATAGAAAATAAAAAAAAAGTATTGAGACGAATTTGTCTGACTACATTACCTATTTCGCAAAATCTGAGCCTAGACATTCAACAAAGATTTTATATTTAAGATTTAATACTGTTTGGAACTAAATGCCTTGCCTTTTGAACATTTAATTAATTGTAAACTTCTTCTGTCGATTTATTTTACCGACATTTCCAACAGATTTCTACAGTAATTTAAGCGTAGAACAAAAATTATTTCAACTTTTCTGAACAAGAAATAAATACTTCTGAAGTGATGTGCCACTTGTGGCACAGGATTAGCTGTGGATGTGCAGAAATTCTGAAATGAGAAATCTCAAAATAAAAATAGCTGAAACCCCTAAAAGGCACTTCCCTTAGATCAATTTGATCCACGCACAAACTGTTATTTCATCTGTAAGAAAATAAAATTGCTGTATAAAAAAAACAACAGCGCTAAAAACCACTAGTATCAACTCAATCTACGTACAAGTTTTCAATCCTCTAACTCAATTTAAATCGTATTTATTTCACAAATATCCTTCAAGAACCAGATATCGCACGTCTAAAGGTGCTAAAAAGAACCTACCTAACATCAACTAAACCCACGTATAAATTTTTAACACCTTACCTCAATTAGAAGGTGGGGATGCATTACAAAAATTCTTCGATGGTCGATATACCCTCAAAGTCGAAAACTTCGATGACCTATGACCTTCAGGTCGATCACGTGATCTAAGTATCTCGAGAACTATAAAAGTTAAAGAGAAATTAATTTAAAATTTAAATTTTTATTTAAGCTTATGAAAAAAGAAACTTAAATGAGTTACATCCGGTGTGATTGAATTTTTTGTCCTATACGCACATAGCCTACGACCTTTGCTCAAAAAAGTGAAATTTTTTGTTCAAGTGATTCAAACGAGTGTTTAACCTCTGGAAACCGAGGCGTGTACACCTGTAGGCTCGACCTATGCATGTCCTCGAGGGTGTTTTCAGAACAAATCCTATGTATCTATATATCAATATATCAACGTATCTCTGTATCTATGTATTTATGTATCTATTTATCTATGTATCTATGTATCTATGTATCTATGTATCTATGTATCTATGTATCTATGTATCTATGTATCTATGTATCTATGTATCTATGTATCTATGTATCTATGTATCTATGTATCTATGTATCTATGTATATATGTATCTAAGTATCTATGTATTCATTTATCTATGTACGTTTATTAAGGTTTGTCGTTTAGAAGTCCCGTCGCTCACTTATGTGGCGTTGCTAACTTTTTATTTCTAGGTCATCAAAATCAAATTCATAAATTGAATTCCAGAATGTTGCTCTCATAGTATTAATTTAAATTTTCATTTCGCGAATTTGCATCTGAATGACCCAAGTCCTCTTGAAGATTCCAACCATTTTGATTCAAACCTGTGACTTCCTTATTTTTGCCTTTTCTTACTGAAATCAGCCAAGTATGAATGGTATTCAGTTTAATTAATGTCGCTCAGAAATTCCAGAGAAATCATGCAGCCATTGGGGAGAATTTATCAGAGAAATTGAAATTACAAAAGGCAGAAATGCTTCGAATACATATGAAAATTATATTTCAGGACAGATGGAAGAAGTTGAAGAATGCTCATTAGTGTTCAGAAATTGAAAATGCCTTCTACTTGTGGAATTATGCAAAAGTCAGTTGATCTGTAGATAATGATGAAAAGACACTGTACTTCTTTCAAAATACTTCATCTTCCCAAACCGTGTAATGTAATAGTATATTACATACCGAGCGGGGAAGTAATCTATTACAGCCGAACGGCAAGGTAGCATACCGAGGTGCGCAGCACCGAGGTGTGCTGCAGACGTGAGGCTGGAATGATTTTCCCCGAGGTTTGTATACTATTTTACTCAAAATCGATCACATTAATAATCAAGTTCTGATAATAATTATTACTTTTATTAATTAGGAAACATAAAATGTTAGTTGATTTAACCATAGATTCGATCTGACATTTGGGTCAAAATTCACAATTTAATTTTTGACAATATTAACGAAAAATGTTTGACTGCGAATTTGAATCCACACCACCAGAATTTCTTTCAGGTTACTTTGATTATTGGCATTTCCGGAACTTGAAGGTGTGATGAACTTCTAAAAATGGAAATAAATGATTTGGAAATTATAGAAAATCGAATTACAATAACGATTAGTATAACCAAAACCTATTCCTGGCGTACATTTGTGATTACAAAACCGGAATGGATGAAAGTAGTGAAACAATACTGTGATATGCGCAACAACATCGACTGTGAAATGTTGTTCTTACAAATGAGGTTTGGCAAAGTTACACGACAGCCTTTTGGGCATAATTCTATCGGAAGTTTTCCCAAAAACCTTTTTAAAACTAGAAAATTATAATGGGTTCACAGGACATTGTTTCAGACGTACTTCAGCGACATTATTAGCAAGTACAGGTGGAGACATTCTACAGTTGAAGAGATTAGGGGGGTGGAAATTTAGTACCGTGGCTGAAGGTTATGTGGAGAATTCTTTGCATGGACAATCAAAAATAGCTAATATGTTGCCTCATGCTGAAAATCCTAGAACGTCGGCATCATAATCGAATTCTGAAACTCATAACTTTAAGCAACTAGGTCTTGTTTCAACGGTCAATAGTAATCATAATTCGAATGTAACTATTAATATTTATAATTCCAAATATTTTTTTTCTTTTTATATTAAATGAATATCGAGTTAATTCTGATTTATTTCCATGCTAGTAGGTAAAGTGACACAAGCTAGCCGGTAAAGTGACATTTGCTAGCCGGGAAAGTGAGATTTGCTAGCCGGGAAAGTATGAAGTATGTAATGAAGCGCTTCCCGACTGTTTTGAAGGTTAGAAAACCATCGATTACCGATCGATTGTGAGTAAAAATTCATACGATTTCAACAAATGTCATGGTGATATACTTTACCACAGTAGTGTAGTAAAGAGCTATTTCATCGCACTGATGCAATAAAGTGATACGTGTAATGATAATGGAAGTATTGAAATAAATAACTTATGATTACAGTGTTCACATATATTTTTATTTGTTAATAATGCATTAATTGCTTTTGGCAGATCTACTTCTATATCAGATGCTGACTAAAGAATGGAATGATTCTATAGATGCTAATACACAAACTAAATTATTCAGGAGCTTCTGTAAATTATATAGGGAATTCATACCAAACCACTAACAGAAACTGCATTTTTGGATAAACTTCTAGTATCTGCATTTAATGTTTTGTTAAGATTCTAGAAAATATAATTTCAAACACTTATTCTTTCTATTTAATATTTCGTAGTCTGAGCTTAATGAGTTCAACAACTACCGAAATTTATTTTGTTTTTCACTTGTATGTTATTTGTTGATTTTACATTAGATACGGTTGCTATAAATACACTCATCATGCTCTAGGGCGTTATGAGCGGGCATTATGGATCATAACGCCCGCCCATTGTACGAAGACAACTGAAGCAACTTCCATTGATTAAATACTTAATAATTCTTGTCGTATACGACTCTGGATTTCTCCGGCAATGAATTATTCGCAGCTTTGGCTGCATTTCCTATGATATTCTTGGGTAAATTCATTTTCATTTGCATTATTTCTACAAGACTACACAAAGAAAACATCAATGACATTCACTAAATATGATGACAAAAATATTCACAAACGTCAAAATATCAACAAATGGCATGCCTACTATGAGAAGGAAAATGGAAAGTATAGGAGCAATGAACCGATTTAAAATCGATTTTTCACTATAATAAATAAGTAACTTTTTCGTGAAAAATAAAACTTTGGATGCTGCACGTGCGTTACTAGGTCCTAACGCCCATCGGGCGTTAGGATATATATAACGCACTTGGTACATAATAGTTATTTAATAAACTAGTGTATTAATGACAGCGATTAATGGTTGAGATATTTTAACGCGTGAGCGGAGCGAGCGCGTTAATAGTTCGAGACCATTAATCGCTACATTAATAAACGAGTTTATTACAAGATTTTTCTGTCGACCTCATAATGAATTGAGTATAAATTCTTGATTGAAATAAATTTTTATTTTGCATGACAGATACACTTGACACAATATAAATTTCTATGTTCATTTCGATATATTTATATTTATATTAAAACAATGGTTAAAAATAACAATTTACACTTTTCTTATAATAAAAGTGTAAATTGTTATTTTTAACCATTGTTTTAATATGTTTATTAATTTACACCAAGTATCGGCCCAATCAATCCAAAATTTATATTTATGCTTCCGATGGAACAATTTGAGAAATTCATAGATGGAATATTAGACATGTGACATTCTGAATAGTTAACATTACCTACAATAACCGATAAGGAACATGTGGAACTGGTGGAATCTGAAGTGTTATTTACTTTCGAACGATTATTGCATAAAATTATTTCCGCAGTTTCTACTTTATTTTGTATAGAGTTAAATTTTTCGATTTGAATTATGAATTCCTTTTCTCTGTGGAATAACAGTACAGACACAGAATAATTCAACTATTCCGTGCTGAATACTTTTGTGTTTGGTTGCCCATGACAATCATACATTAAAATAGGAGAAATTGCACATTAAAATGGGTCATTAATTTTCAATTTCGTGTAAGTTAAAGTAAGCTTTTATTTAGAGGTCGACGGAAAATAACTATTATATTCTCCGGATATTTCAATTTATCATTTTTGAAATTTTGCTATTATTTTAACCAGTTAAGAACGCTTCATTGATACTATTTCGCAAAAGAAGTGATTTATGCCTTGTGCCGGGGGTTTTGTGACTGGATGAACAGTAGGTTTTTTGTACAACTTTTTATTTACCTTATTTTCAATTATTTCTGGTTTATAATTATTATATTTAGTCATTTGTTTCATAATATCTTTCTCTCTGTTGAAATGAAGATTAGGGAGAGGTAATGAACAAGTCGAAGAACAAAGCTATTGTAATCTGCCACTCTTCAACGAATGAGTGAAATATTTGACAATGATCAGGTTGAAATTACAAATAGTCCCTCATTAAACATGTTCAACAGTGCAGCTCCTGGTAGAGTTTAGGTTTGAATTACCGTAAACATGGGTTGCTTTGATCAAATTAAAAATAGTTTAGTAAATATTTTCAAAACTAAAACATTCAAAAAAACTGTGCTTTTCCAGTTCATATGTCAAAGCTTTCTTAATCGATTTGCATAATAAAATATAGCGTAAAACGTTCAATATTAAACCATATTTAATAAAAAGTGGTGGTCAATGCCACCTGATTGGCTGGGGTGTCTTTGATCATGGACTAGAAATTGCATAGATCTTTATTAGACCTCAATATATGTGATCAAAGTCACTCCGGTGAAAATCGGTCAACATGTTTTTAAACAACTTATGTCGGGGTGACTTTGATCATTTATAAACTGGTGCAAATATGACTATAAAATGTTCTTTTTAATATAATCAAATTTAAAAAAATGTTTTTTTCAAAGAGCTTTATTAGAACAGAATTGGAAAAAAGAAATTACAAATTTTCGTCAAAAATTAATCAGTATTCATTAACTTCAATGAAATTTGGAAAAATAAATTCAGGTCGATGGATGCTGCCTTCTTTCTTCGGTTTTGGTAAATTGGAAATTATATCCAATTTTGAAACCAAAGAGACATCATTTTCAACAGGCCTGAATTTTTGTCTATTCAATTTTACAAAAGATCTGAATCCCTGAACTTCCATTTCGTCTCCTGATATAATTTTGGTTATACAACACACATAAATGTATGTAGATCCGGCTGACTTCTCACCAGTAAATTTTACTAGGACATAACTTCCTTCTCCTAGCAATCCATGCTCTTCTTCCAATAATTCCGTTGCGGTTTCATTTTCTTCATCAGAACGGTTCGACTGTATTTCTTGCTGAGCATCCGTATCCTCTTGTGGACTGGGAATATCTTACTCTGCATCACTATCTTCGGATTCTGTCATTTCAATAGGAGTCTCATCTTCAGATGAACTTTGGGCAGTGATGCTCTTTCCTGGTTTTACTTGCAATCTCTTTCTTTTTTGTCTCGGTCTCAAATTTGTTGATCCGGTTAAAATAGCACGCCAGGCTGTTTTGAATGGTCTAAAGAACGCTACGTCTAGAGGCTGCAACAAGTGTGTGCTATTAGGGGGAGGCAAACAAACAAAATATTATTCTCTTCACATTTTTTTATAACGTCAATGTTTATATGTGAAGCGAGATTATCTCCAAGCAACACCTCTTTTCCATTGAGTCTCCGTGCATGGGGAAGGAAACACGTCTCAAACCAGTCAGTGAAGGTTTCGGAATCAATCCAACCATGTTTGGTTCTAGCAAACCGAGTTCCAGCACTGCAACAAGGTTCTGATCAACAAGGGGCACCCTTCGGGCCACCAACCTTCCACGTATTCCAGAGATGTTCTCCTTTATATATTATGTAGGGTGGCAAAAGCACACCACTTGCCGAGCCACACATCATCACCGTGGTTGACGATTTTGAATGGTTTATAACCCGTTCTGGATATTTGACCCCTCTTCTAAACAAAGCTTTTACTTTTCCAGGGTCATCAGAAACATTTGTTTCGTCATAGTTAAACATGTTTAGAGGCTCCTCATTTAGCAGCGTTTCTTGTAGATTGTTAAAATAATCCTGAATAGTTTCCCTGGTTACCCCAGCCTTTGCCTTCTTTATGTTAGCAGCCCATCTTTGATCCAGTTCGTTATTGTGTCGTTTTAAAAATAATTTCACCTAATCATCTCCAGGTGTATTGTTGACGAAACGTGGCTCCTGAATCCCTCTGCTATTCAAATAGTTTTTAACAAGGATCTTAACATCTCGCTCACCTAGAGGAAAGCCCCAATCGGAGCACTTTTGAATGCCTTTGACAAATGCTTTCTCTTCTTCTGTACTGAAAACGGGTTTACCTCCAGGTTTTAGGACATGTCTTCCATGAAATTTATTGCTCAGGGTACCATAGGTTATTTTAAATTCCCGTGAAGCTCCCCTTATGCTTAACCTTCCATCGGCAACCGCTGTTAACGCCTGTTCAACTTTATCATCATTGTAGTTGCGATAATGCCTGGCCCCTAATTTTCGTTTGTGAGTTCGAGGCATCTGTAAACAAACAAAAAAACTTCACTGGACTACGTTTCGATCAAATCTAGATGAAACAACAAAAACAGATATTTAAAGAGGGGTGTCATTGATCACTTCTTGTTCAGTGATCAATGACACCCCGAAATAGAAAATTCTAACCTACACAAACGTAATTGGACAAAAAAATGTTTTCTACACAAACATCTGTTTCTTAAACATGAATTAACAGAATAGCTATTGTATATATACAATAAATTAACAAATAAAGACTTAGTACTTACATTTTTGTGACTGTAATAATAACACGACTATTTTCTTAATTTAATCACGTACTGTGTAAGAACACAACTGAATCTAGTTCGTGAAATGGCGGGATAAGGCTATAGACAGTGTTGCCACCAAACCCCCAACAAAAATTGAGGGTCGTCTAAGAAATAAACGCTAGAGAGCCACATATCTGGAAATTTCATGATTTGATCAATGACACCCCTCATGTTCAAAGTCACCCCGGTTTACGGTAACTAGGTGAATATTTCACATTAGCCGAACATCTGAAGAAGAAGTATCACCTCGAAATGTGTGTCATGTATTATTAATAAATATAATGTATAAATTGTTATCAATAGTGTTTTATTATGTATAGTCATTTTCACCAACTATCGGATTCATCAATTGATAATTTGACCAAACATTTAACTATCAAATTTATACATATGATATACTAAAAACCATGTTCCACCTAAAAGCGGCGATGGCTCAGCGGTAGATTGGTGGAGCTAACCACAAGGTACCGGGTTCAATCCCCGGGCTCCAACGAATTTAATCGCCGCTTCGTGTTTCGGAAAACACGTAAATATGGTGGTCCCGGCTACTTAGTAGTCCTTAGGTCATGTGAGAGGCCATCACGCGACCTGAAAAGTCAAACCCAAGACTTATCACCACAAGTCACACGACTCTACTTCACTTTACCATGGTCAAATTCATCACATAAAGTGAACAAGTAAAATTCTTCAATAATTCAAAATTATCAGACAATCTCTCAAATAAGCTAGTTATATTTACCATGAAGTTTTTGTGATCGTTAGATTGGGCCTCGCCTATAGAGAGACAGAACTTGGTTGGTTTAGCCAGCAGGTCACTTTGGTCGGCCCTATGGTCTAAAGATCTATTTTTATAGAAAATCTTCGAGAAAATTTTAAAGAATACTCTGTATTTTGTCGTAATGCAAATAAAAGACTTAGAATTTAGCCATATAGATTATGTTGCGTTTTAATTTGGCTATTAGTTATACCCACCTAAAGTGGCTCTATCTTGGTCGAAGGAAATGGTGATTTTGGTGAAATTTCTCCTGTATATAAAACTACCTTTGAGAGAGTGAGATAGATTGTGTGTGAGAAAGGTGTACGAGGGATGAACCAATTATTCAGAAATGTAAAGAAACATTCAACTACACTAAGGGGTGTGCAACCATTCCAAGGGGTGTACAGTTATATTGAGGAGTGTGCAAATTCGTCGATGAGTGTAACTTGAACCATAGTTTCATAAGTGTCTATGAACTCGTGATGGCATGACGACAGCAATCAACCAAATCTGGATGTCATTTAGATCCTTTTGGTCAATTATAACTAAAACACTTTGAGTTTTATAAAAAGAAAACAACTAAGAAGAGATAAAAAAAATTTAATAAGAAAGCTTCAGTTCATACTTAAAATATGTATCGATATAATATTTCTCCAAGCAAAAACCTCTGATCTATTTGCTTAGCTGAAAGTTCGTGCGAAATCGTCTGCCTCATGCGTATATTTTTCTAAATTGAATCAAAGTTAACGATAGTTGATCAACTTTTGTATTTATATATATATATATATATATATATATATATATATATATATATATATATATATATATATATATATATATATATGAACGGTTTATAGTATATTATTCAACGAGCATATAATGGTAGCTATTATTCACGAAGATGAAGTTTACAACACGAGCCGCAGGCGAGTGTTGTAAATCATCTAAGTGAATAATAGCCATTATATGCGAGTAGAATACTATACTTTGTCCACGACTGACAAAGAAAATTTAACTAGGAATTTAAAAAAAAATTCATTTTATGAAAATATTGACATTATTCATAACTATTATGTAACTATTTTAACTAAGTAAGTAATATTATTCATTATTATTAATTGTAAAATTAGGATTTACACAGTTGTATAGATTTATTGTGGGAAGTGAGTTCATATCCACATTTATATTTTGACTGGTTGTGGATAGAACGTTCTGATGACTACATGAAGGGGCTGCAATAGAGTCTGATATTTTCGCAGCAGTGTGTATTTCATTTTTGATGGATTCATCAATGTAGCCTTCAGCTACCGCTGTAGATTTTCATCCACCATGCCTCTTTAATGCTGTTATATCCCCGCCTGCGTCAACAAGGATAGTCGCAGAAGATCTGCAGAAGCTATGTCCAGAATATTTTTCTGGGTTTGGCAACTTCAAAAATGTGGCAATTTGCTTCCCCATTTGGGTAAATTTGTTAATACCAATTCTTTGACTAGTGCACTTGCCATTCTGGTAATTTAAAAAGAACTCATTCGATGTTACCAACGGAGGACGAAGATTGATATATTTTTTACAGTATTGATATAAATTATCGGTTACCGTGAATTTGCGACAGATTTTTGTCTTGGTATTTGGTACATTTATCAAGAATGCTGTTCCCAAGTCTTGTACGTCACTCAGTTTCATTGAGTACATTTCGTTAGATCGACAAGCACCCATTACTCCCATTATTAATGCTACCTAAAATAAAAAAAATTTATCACACAAGTATTTCTGCAATATGTAGGAGTTTTTTTACCTTTGTCGCTAGATATTTCTCGTCGGATGCCTCTGTGAGGAATTTTTTTATATTTTCAGGTGAAAAAGTATTGCCTTTTTTAGGTTGAAGAGTGTCGTTTTAAAAGTGCTCTTAGATTACTAAAGCTATTAATATCAATCCCGTTTTTCAAATTTATTGTACTTCTTAGCATCGAGTAAGTTGTCCATAACGTGGATGGTTTATAATTTTTGACAATTCATTAAAATATACCAGAAACACTGATTCGGAGAACGATTCTGTTTTTTTGGCAATTCTCCACTGCATAAAGGATTCATACGCAGACATGTAGAGTTTTTTCGATTTCTCCGGCAATAAATTCAAAGCCACCAATTTTGCTTCTTCTTCAATATTTTCTGACATGCTCAATTTATATTCCTAACAATGAAACCTTTGCTTCTTGCTTCAATAACACAACTTAAATTGATTTGATGTTTCAAATCTTAGATTTCATGACTTAACTATCTATGGTCTGAATTTGCGAGACATATGTCAAATGTGTTGCCTATATGGAATACTGATTGAGACATGGAGGGAAGTCTATTCTTTATGCGTTTGTTTACACTACAGCAAAATTAAAAATTTGACATTAAGTAATGCTTGGACATCTAGAAGTTTTGTGTGTATTTTTGAGTGCAAAATAATAATTATTTAACAAAATAAAATTCAAATTTATAACATGCAGTTGATGGGAGTCCTAAGGATGATAATTTTTTGAATTGGTAAGTATAATCATATAATAAAATATATTTTGAGACAATTAAATATCTTCATACAACGATTTAAATTTCTTTTTATTTGAGTAAATATTCAATAAGTTGGGCATTATATTAAATATTAGTTTAATAATTTGGCCTAAAAGTTATCTTAGTTACATAAAACCTAAAAATCTAATAACAATACTATCCTAACAATGTGAATGATAGTCTCAAGTTTGGACATACGTTTTGAGTGTGACGTCATGCAGTGTATAATAAACCATTATACACACTAGTGAATAATAGGTATAATTATACTTCAGGAAGCACACGTATAATGAATGAGTTATAGTACAGTCGTGGACAAAAATTATTTTCCACGTCGTCCGGTCATTCCATTAGGCATCTCTAAGATCCCTGGAACTCATCACTTCCGATATTCTTTCTTGCCCAGTTTTCCTTGGTCTTTCCAGCTTTCTTCGGTTTGGTAGTATCCATTCCATGACTTTATTGGCAGCCTTGTGTCGTTCATTCTTTGTACATGACCACACCATATCACGCCTGCTTTCTATCTCCGTTGTTATGGAGCCATCTAGTCCCATTCGTTGTTTTGTTTCTTCATTGCCTACTCTGTCTTTCCGAGATATTCTCAGTGACCTTCGAAACACATCCATTTCCACTGTTTCAATTTTTCTCTTGTGAGCTTTTCTGTTAAGCGCCAAGTTTCTGCTCCGTAGAGTAGACTACTTTCAATAAGAGTTTCATATATGTTGTACTTCCTCTTCTTTCCTATTCCGTTACTTCAAAATATACCATTTAGACAACCAATAGTTTTTCTCGCCTGTGTTACTCTCTTTCCAATTTTCCTGTCATCCTTTTCAGTTGAGTCAAAAATCACGCCCAAGTACGTGTACTCGCTGCATAGCAGAATTATTTCATTATTTTCCAGGTTAGTATTTAACAGTTCGACTCCTATGGGAAAATATTTTGTAATTTGTGTATTAAATTATAAGCCCCATCGTTCGTACTCTTCCTATAGTTTTTTAGCCATATACTCTAGGTCGTCTTTTTCATTAGCTATGATGACCTAGTCATCGTCAAACTGCAAAGTGTACAGATATATATCCCCAGATAAAGTTCTGTACATTAATGCTCCAGAAATGTTCATAGAAAACAGGAAAGAATGCCCTCTATTCAAATTAATTATATCTATAAATTTTCAAATGCTTTTTTCAATTTCTCTAATTTTATAAAATTTGAAATGTTAATATCATCATAACTAATATTTATACTGTATCAACTGATCAGTTGTTAATCAGTTACACGTAACGATAATTAAAAATTTAATTATCTCTTCAAGTAATATGAAATCGGCATATTGTCATGTTTATAGACAAAATTCTCTGAAAATGCCTCTTCTTGATCGATCGCAGAAGCCAAGCAGTTTTGGGAGAGGTAAGCACTTAGGAAGCACCGCGAACCGTAAGCTTTTGTTTTTCTTGAAGAATGCTTTCGAAGGTGTAAATTCTCATTGAAATTTCAAACAAAAATATTTTTAGTCGTCTTTTTCCAAAATAATAGGCTATTGCACCGTATTTAAATGCAACAGAAACGCGCAGAAGTTGTTTTTAGATCCATTTTATCCGCACTGGGCCTCGTTATTTGAGATTTTTTTTATATCTGATATATATATATATATATATATATATATATATATATATATATATATATATATATATATATATATATATGTATATATATATATATATATATATATATATATATATATATATATATATATATATTTATATATAATATATATTATATATATATATATTTATATATAAACTTCTTTTTCCGGTTCAAGTTATCTCCAGCGGCCCCGATCCCATCAAATGGGCTGCAATTTGATAGCTGGTGTTATTTTTGAAGGAGAATGAACTATCAAAATTTGATTAAATTCTGTCGAAATATTGGGGAAGCTAGGTCCATTTAATTGGCGGAAAAATGTGTGAATTAATTATGTATAATGTATCCAAAATTGAGCATTGTAGGCCTTCTTTCAAGGTGTATGAAGCTAATAAACCGGCTTTAAATCTGAGCTAAAAAATTCTAAGTGAATAAAGTTATATAATAAGATTATAGTTCTTTTATTTTCAAACAAAAACTTGAGGTCCAGCATCGTGAACAACATGACTATTATACCAAAAACATACGTTTAGTTGTCTCTAGATAGTGCAACAATTTTGGGATTACTTCACTAAGATTCAAGAATCATGTACCTATGTACATGATTCTCGAATCTGAAAGTGTATTTCTATTACGGAAATGATATATGCGCACTTGATTACTTTTCGCTTATATATGAATATATTTTAAAATTATAAGCAAAAAAAACTTTCAGAATCCTTAGTTTCATCCCTTTCGAACTATTGTAACATTGTCTACTATCCATGTTTTGATAAATGTACCGAGTATAAACTTCAACGAGTTCAAAATACTTGTTGTAAATTCATATTTAATCTGAGGAAATATGATAGTATTTCTCAATTTATCTTGCAGTTTAAGTTGCTCAAAGTTTCTAATATATTTGAGCACCATTTCCTCATTTTATTGCATAGATTATGTAATACTAAGAGTCTACCATATATTTCGTGGCATCCAGAAGTAGTTTGCACAATCTTGACACCAGATATTCACAGATACTTAACATGACACGCCCCTGTGCAGGCTCCTTTTGAGAGCATTTCCACATATAATACATTAAAACTTTTTAATTCCTTCAAACTAGATTTATCAGCACCACTGAATAGGTTCAGAACAGTAGTTAAAAATAAACTGCTAAACCAAAAAGAATAGTCCACTCTTTTTTTCTCTGCTTTCTACTACTAATCAATATTATTACCATTGTCAAATCCTTCCTATTTTATTTTATTTTATTTTTTTGTATTTATTTAGATTCTGTAAAGTGAAGGGGTTATGAGTTCGGGAGTAACTTTTTAGCAAATTTCCCTCTTTTCAGTGCAAATGCTTGTAAATATGTCAAATAAATTCGATTTATTATTATTTTTATTCTAATATTGAGAGAAAAAAGTATAATTAAATTTGTTTTTTAGCTACTGCATAGCTTTTATCGCGGGCTTTGAGCGCGGCGACCGAATCAAGAAATTCCGTAACGAAAATAAAACCTAACAGTCCCCACTCCGCCTACCATGTAGCTCGGCCGAGTGTTCGCTTAACGTGTATATGGTACGACTGTACGAAGCTCGCACGGATCGAGACGAGCTGCTCCGAAATCGGATGAATACGTAAGCAGCTGTTTGTGAGAAAGTATATAGGTGGAAAAAAAGGAAACACACGTGTTTCATTCCTACCTGAAGTATGTGTCAGGGAGGCGCGCAGCTTGAGTTTGGGATTAACTCCTTCAGCCAGATCAGAGGATACACTTGTATGTACAAATGCATTAAGGATAGGTGAGACGGGATATTTATGGAACATAGGAAGTGTGGGTAGGGTTCAGAGGATTCGCCTTATAAATTTGCAAGCAGTGACTTACATTACCATGAGAAAACCTCTGAAAAACTCATGGCAGACCAGTCGGCCAAGGGGTTTGAACCCGAGACCTCCCAAATACTAGCCAGCGTACCTAACGTACTCAACTAACTAGCTTGGGCCTATAGGTGTATTATAATTATCTATCATATCTTTATAATGCTACACTCAACGCATGTGCGCCCCGTAAGTATACATGTAAGTATATGGGAGCCCGCGCACTAGGCAGCCTGGCTGCGGCAGCCAAAATATTGAGCAGCCAGTTAGATCAGCCAATCTACGGCCAGTTGAGTCCATTCCGTTGAGCGATATGGACGTGGAAGATATTGAAATTGTTCATCTTTTGGCTCGCAAGAAACGCAAAGTAAAGAGAAGACATTGGATTCTTCCTCTTCTTCTAGAGCGGCACTCAGAAGTCTTATTTTGTACCTATTTTAAGGATGTTCGTAAATACCCAGATCGGTTTTTCAACTATTCAAGAATGTCAGTGGAATCATTTGATAACCTTTTGAAAAACATAAGTAATTCTATCAAGGGTACTGATACTCCTATGCGAGCTTGTATAACTCCAGAAGAGAAATTGGTGCTTACTTTGCCTTAGGGCTTTCGATTTCCCGAATGAATTTCTCCGTATCGAAAGTCATTTTTGAAAACTTTTCGGAGTACAAAATATGCCTGGCTGCTACGACAAGTGCGCAAGCTATATATATTACTAATATTATGACTCCGGATGAAAGAAAAAAATTTGTCTTCTTATCGGTCACCACGCTCAAAAAGTATTCTTCAACTAATATCAAAGAAAAAATTTGAAATAATATCAAAGAAGAAGAAAAAAAAAATACTGCATAAATAAAAAATGAATAAATAATTATAATTTCAACAGTTGATAAAAAATGCTATGCAATAGCTTTACTGCGGCAGTCCCCGAGTGCCACACGTTCCTTTTTCATTTTTTTGATTTTGATTCAGAAATTTCGATTTATTCATATCAAAATATAACTTCCTAGTCCAAAATATAAGTTTGATTCAATATATATTCAAATTATGCAATCCATCCTATCCTATGGACTGCCTTTCTGGGGGAACTCAGCCCATACAATAAAAGTTTTCAAACAACAAAAAAAAGTAATAAGATGTCTAGCTGGACTACATTATAAAGAATCATGTAAGAGTACATTCATTGAGTTGGACATAATGACCCTGCCCAGCCTGTACATTTACATGATCACCATGAATATTAGAAAAAATGAAACACACTATACCAAAAATAATTTGATTCACAACTACTATACCAGAAGAGGTAATGAACTACGATTACCCTCTTCTCGTCTGGCTCTGGGACAAGACTCTGCAAGTTATCAGGGTATCATCTGCTACAACCATGCACTCAAACTATTGGGATACACATGTAGCCTTAGAAGCTTCAAATCAGCTCTATACAATCATCTCATACAAAATGCTTTTTACTCTGTTGAGGAATTTCTACTATCCCAATAATTTCTTAATATACCTCCAAAGATAAATGGTGGTTCCTAAGGATCTTTATACTTTTTATATTTGTATATCTATTTAAAATCTTTTCCAGTGTAGAAGTTTCATTTACTGGAGTATTTTATCTGCTCAATTTCATATTTTTACCTATATTTAGTATTACCAGTAATCAAATTTTAAATGTATTTTGAACTGTTTGTGTCTGTATTTTGACTAGTCTGATAAAATTTTATAAAATGTATGTACTACAGTTGTAGGATTTTCAATGATGAATAAATTTCTTTCTTTCTATTTCAGGGTTGAAAAATCCATCAATGGAATTGAGAAATTTTAAGTCGGCACCGTCTATCATAACGATACTTCAACAATAAGATATTTTCAGCTGAATCGGTATATTTTCCCAGGATCTTGAGAATGGTCAGGAATAATCAACATCAATGAAAACCATTTAACTTTTCTGAAATTCCAAAGGTCTATTGAAAACTATTCAATACGGTGTCATAATAAATCAATGTCACATCATCATTTCACTAATGCTTCTGAGGCTGAATTTCTTCTAATAGATGTCCAAGAGGATTACATGAGCGTTTTTAATCTGAATTTATCGTTCCTTTTTAAGTACACAAATTCAGTAATTTTGAATGAGATGAATGATACTAAGTTATCAAATAGGATTAAAAAACCCTTCTCAAATAATTCCAGCGAAGTTTAGCAGTATCAGAGATTTCGTAATGATTTTCTGAGTTTGAAAAAATTCAATTAAGACATAATCTCTGAACCTAAGTAAATTATATATATAGAGCAGCAATTAACATTTCAAAGGCGCTTTTTCAGCAAGACATAAAATATACTTCTAAATGCCATTTTAGTTTGAAATATTTATCTTTATAATTTTGATTCAAACCTATAGAAGATTATACACTGGAGATGTCACATATGAAAAAACCGACCGGAAGAGATAACCAGATTTATGAAAGTCTACCAAAGGGTGAAGCTTTGGAAGTAAAGGATTATTCGAAATGCATTTTTTCATTTATCAAGCGTCGGTTACAACTTTTTAGCAGGTTTTCACAGAGGGTTTGACCTCCTGGGGGAGGAAATAAATCTTGTTTACATGATAAGAGTCGCAATTTTTGAGTAACAGGGTTAAAAGTTTGTAGGTAGGTATTTTCGAAAGATATCTTGGATGGGATTGGTTTTGGTTTGAATTCATTGGGGGGTTGACCCCCTGGGGGAAGAGATAAATCTTGTTTACATGATAAAGGGCGTAATTTTGGAGCAATAGGATTGAAAGTTTGTGAATACTTAGTTTCATATGATATATTGAATGGAATAGGTTTTAATGCGAATTGGTTGGGGGATTGACCTCCCAGGGTAATAAATCTTGTTTTCACGATAGAAGGCGCAATTTTGGTACCATAGGATTGAAACTTTATAGGTAGGTAGTTTCGTACGATATTTTGGATGCTATTTATTTCTATCTGATCGACGGCTCATACTTAAATCATCTGAGGTTTGCCGATGATATTGTCCTGATAAGTGCCGATGCTGATGAACTGACAAGTATGTTGCATCAATTAAACCAAGCATCTAGTCGAGTGGGCCTTAAAATTAACCTGAACAAAACAAAAATTATGACCAAAGCTAATATGCAGATAATAATTGACAATCAGATAATCGAAAACGTCGACCAATATGTCTACCTTGGACACTCACTAAAACTTGGAAAAGAAAATCAGACCGCGGAGATAACGAGAAGAATTGGACTATCCTGGTGTGCTTTCGGTCGCTTAAACTACATCTTCAAAGACCAAGGCCTGTGTCTTTCCCGTGGCTACTTACGGACTGGAGACTGCGACTATGACAGAGAAAAGCGCCGACAGATTAAGAAAATCGCAAAGAGCTATGGAGAGAAGAATGTTGGGAGTAACTCTTAGACAAAGAATAAGAAATGAAGACATCAGAGACATCACTAGGATAACAGATATTATCGAGCGCATCGCACGCATGAAATGGCAATGGGTTGGACATGTGGCTAGACAGGACTACGATCAATGGACTGCAAGACTCGTTCAATGGAGACCGAGAGGAACCAACCGGAGCAGGGGAAGACCCCAAAAATGATGGCTTGATGACATTAAACGACACGTGGGACGACACTGGTTCCAGCTGGCGAGAGACAGGGGTGCATGGAAAACAAAAGGAGAGGCCTTTATCCAACAGTGGACAGTTATAGGCCGTGAATGATTTATTTCTATATGAATTGGTTGGAGGGTTGGCCCCCCGGTAGAGGACATAAATCTTGTTCACACGATAAACGGTGCAATTTTATAGAAATAGGGTTGAAAGTTTGTAAGTACGTAGTTTCGTATGATACCTTGGATGATGTGATTGGTTTTGGTACGAATTGGTTGGGGAGTTGATCCCCCGGGGAGGAAATAAATATTGTTCACACATTAGAGGGCGCATTTTTTGGGAAAAAAAATCATAATTTAATGAATATATATTCTAAAGTGGATAAGTTATGAAAACCTGCTATTCTAATGCAGCTCGCTGCGATAGAGTTTTTTCAATTTCAACAGCATTTTAGGCAATTGAATGTTTTCATAGATTTCTTTAACTTCATAGTTACACCCTCATATGAAATCAAGAAGAGGAGAAGGAACAAAATAAATCTATCGATTTTTCAGATCTCACTAAAACTAACAATAAACAAGAAGTTATAATTTTTCTTGGAAAAATCACAGACGTGAATTACAATACACAATACATTTCATCCTTTCCAAAATAAAAATGCAGCATATAATGAAATTTCAATGAGTGATTAAACATTACATAACAGATTTCTAATGATAATGTATATAAATTACAATTAATCGAAAATATAATCAACAAATGAATTATAATATATTAATTAAACAAGTTTTTCAGCAAACATGACGACTTTTGTAACCTCAGTTCTCAATGTTGAAGTTTGATTTCACAGACGTCCTTTTTTGTCCGGCCGTGAGCGTACAAAAAAGTAGTAAGTAGTACACTTTTTTGTACTCTGACGTCGATATCAAGGACGTCGGGCGGCGTACAGTTGTGTTCCGAATCCGACATAATGTAATCTGTAAGAAAAATCTTATATATTTTAATACTACAAGTCATTTCTTAATACTCGGGTACTTACCAAAAATGCACAGTCCTATAATGCGTAAATAAGTAACTTTAAATGTTTCTGACAATTATTTTGATGAATTGTCAAATTTGTATTGCCTTGAAATCTACAAAATCAGTAAGCGAAGCAATCAAGTTTTAAGATTATTCACATTTAATCTTTTTTTTAAATATCATCTTAATTCTATCGTTTAAACACCGTTTGCAGAAAAAATCGCATGCTTTATTCGGAGAAAAGCACTTTTTGTGGCTCGTCTAAAATTGTCGGCCTCACTGTCTTCAGACGACAAACATTTAGTCTTGCCACAAAAAGTATCACTTTGACTCCTAATAAAACAATATACTATTCTCATATTATCATAAAATTTATTTCCTTACTATGTGATAACAAAAATTTTGTATTACATAAGTCCCATGTGATGAGGTAACCGTGTGGCTAAACGCTGTGTCATAGATTAAATCATAGTAATCGTTGAAATCGGAAATGTAATATTCATTCTTTTGGACAATATTTGAAATGAAACACCCATTACTTTTGTTCAGTACGATTCGTCTTTGATTTACCTTTGGACTGATTGACAATTTTTCAACTATTTTAACCAAGTGAAAGCCTCATCTATATGAGTACCTATATATATATATATATATATATATATATATATATATATATTTATATATATATATATATTTATATATTTATATATATATATATATATATATATATATATATATATATTTGAAAAACTTGGTTCACGGAATGAACCACGTAAAAGATTTGAAAAATCTCGGATGATGTTACTGCAATGTATTTATTTTCCTTAAGTTTTTTTTTGTAATAATAATAAATAGAATTTATTTAAACTTGTTAACGCTTAGTAATGAGATTTGTGTCCCTCACACAATACTTTCGAAATTGAAGAAAAAATTTCAACTTTTGAATGTCTTGAGAATTGTGCGTTCTGAGGATCTTGAAGAAGTTACGAATTTCGTGAAGGCACGTGGTTATCCTATTTATGCTTGAGTTTAAAGGTTAGGCACGAAGAATGGTCGTCTCAAGTGTTAACCTTAACGGACATATTGATCATTTTCAAACACTTGATTTTGACAGGTCCGCCATTTTGGCTGGAGGACAAACAGTTGTAAATTAACCATTTACGACTATCAGTGTTCTGAGTTGTTTGCTTACGTTTATTGAAAGTAAAAGTGTTAAAAAACTTTGAATCATAAATTTATATTGAAAATGGAAAAAGGTACTTATTATCAATCACTTCCTGCCGATATTAAGAGCCGCTACGATCAGAATATCAAAATTATTGATGATATAGACCCCTATCTCTTGGAGTCCAGCTCTCAAGATTTGCTATGATTGTCATCAATTCCAGTAATATCCATCATCGATATGGTTAATTATTTTATCCTCACCCACAGTTTTTATACTGGACAGCAAATGAAAGCATATAAAAGCTTGCAAGGTTTCAAATTGTATGAAGCAGGACTAGTCCAAAAAATGTATGGGAAAAGAGTGAACGAAACAGCTTTTGTAGTTATTGGCAAGGTAAGATGTATTTTAATGATATTCATTAGGTTTATTCTCATACTAATCAGTGTTCTTAATTGTTATAACTAAAAGTAAACTTTATATTTCAGGTGAAACATTCACAACGTCTTAAGGTAAAACCTCTGAATTCATGGGTTATTATCCTAACTGACGGTAGTATTTCCAGTGGACATTGCTCTTGTATGGCAGGCTAAGGAGAAGTGTGCAGTCATATAGCAGCAATTGTTTTTCTCCTTCACACCCGCTCTCAGTCTAAGGATGAAGAAGCGTGTACCTCAAAGCTGGCAATGTGGCCTGTCTATATCTATATGATATGTCTATATCTTCATATTGTTCCTCCAGAAAAAATAAATATACTTTCATGAAGGTCCTAATTTGCTGTCATATAACAATTACAGCAAAATCACCAGATACCTGCTCTACTTGCTTTTTTCGTTTAACCGAACGTTTAAACCTGCTGACTTGAGTTTTACCAACAGGATTGGCAATTGTGTACCCCATATTTTGGGTTGGAATCCAGTCAGGGTTTATCCAATAACTCTGCAGGAGTCCCTGAAAAATATTTTAAATAAAGAGTTCATCTTTTTTCACTCATTCAAGTAAACTTACCTGTTATAAAATGTTTAGAACAGACTCGTGCATATTTCAATTGATTTTCACTTTATCCAATAACTCTGCAGGAGTCCCTGAAAAATATTTTAAATAAAGAGTTCATCTTTTTTCACTCATTCAACTAAACTTACCTGTTATAAAATGTTTAGAACAGACTCGTGCATATTTCAATTGATTTTCACTAAAAGGTCGCCTTTTCAATGCTTTAATCCATGTCTCTTGCCTTTCTCGTGATACAGCATTTGAATAATCACCAGCATTCTTGAGGACAGCAGGGATTCTATAAAATCTCACTTTGTCTCGGTTTCCTCTCATACTACAATTAACCACGGTACAAAACGATGGCATTTTCTCTAATAAACTCCAACAATAATGAAATAATCAGAAAAAAATTTTAAATTCGACAAACAACTCAAAAAGTTATGAAACTTAAATGACAGTTCAGCACAACTGTTTGCATAACAATGGTTTGTTTGTCCTCCAGGCAAAATGGCCGAAATCGCGTGACGTCATATGAAAATGGTCAATTTGTTTCAGAATTATGACGTAACTTGAATGACAATAGAACAACTAAAGCTTACAATTAGAAGAAACATAGAAATCAGGACTCTTGAACAATAAACTAAAATCACAAACTCATAAATGCTGGAAAGACATAAGCAACATATCAGACTATACATTTTGAACCAGTTCTTGGAAAATATTTAAGATGAAACACCCAGTAGTTTTGTTCAGTACGATTCTTATGTAATTTTTAATTGGATTGATTGAAATTTTTTAATCTATTTTCGGAGTTTTTGAGTGAATTTACTTTATATGATAGCAGAAACTTAACTTTCAAGCGCTTAATTGAGGCTTGTCCTAATTAACGTTATACGAGTATGCTGATTGTAGGAAGATTATCGTAATTCTGATTTCGTTCTACAAGATTTCAAGGGTGCTTCTGTACTTGAAATCTCTACCAGTTGACATTGCTCGAGCCACTGTCCGATGTAGTAAAACTCTAATTTCAGTTTAATGCCTATAGAAACTATTCTGATCAACTTGCATATTTCAACTAGGAAAACAATTCCATGCAGCTTGTGCATGGTCATAAAAGTGAACAGTAGCCATCTGGAATTTCCATTTTATATTGGGAATATTACATAAACTAATAAGCATACAAGGTCCAGACGCTTTCATAGTATTAGTATTGCTATAAATGAGAAACAATATACTTTATTTATTGTCACTATCAATGTATATTGTTTCTCGTTTATGATGAAAATATATTGTCACAAAGTAAGGCACAAATCTATCCAATAATAGTATTTTTGATTCTCAAAGTATAAAAGATACAGATGATTCAATTAGAAAAAATTTATTTAATTCGAGGACCTCTTGGGTATGCCCAGTGTGCAAACTGAAAAAGTTTCAGCCGTTTCTGAGTAATTTGAAAAAACTGAAAAATCTACCTAGGTTTCGTTTTCATTTTTTTTCTCCAATGATATTCGGAGTGAAATATTGATATGTTGCATAATCAGGAAATCATCAAAGACGGAGAAGATTCATTGTTTCAAATTTCAAAGATATGCCATCGAATATTAGTATTGCTAAGTTCTGAAGAATTAAAAAAGACAGAGATTGACATTTATGCCACAGTAATTCTCACTTAATGCAGAAAACCAAATTCACTGTAGTATCAATGTATGGTGTGTAGTTATTGAAAACTCTGTTGTTGGGCCAAAAATTAAATTAAGAAGCATATGTAAAGTTTTGACAGAATTTGAAATAATACCTTTTGCAACTTAACCAAGCTTATTCTTGTTGGTTGTGAGGCTCACATTTCTGCAATTGCCAAGCTGTTTCGATGAATGAAGTAAAACTTATGATCTTTTAAAGTATTTTTACAGATCACTTTTTCTTAATCCCTCAGGTTACTCTTCATAGGGATTCGTAAAAAATAGAGTTTACTACAGAAAATAGAGTAGAGAAATTGCGTTGTAATAATTCCGACTTCTAGATGTATAATATCGGGTGTATTAAAGCAGTGCAAGGTATCAAACAGCCTTAACCGCTCCATGGAATATAGAGCAAAAGTTTTTCCAGGTACATAAAAATACCTCTGGAATTGAGAAAATATTACCTGAATAATTCAGCCGACAAGGTCCACATTTTAAACTTTTCTTCAATAAATTCTCATCATTCGTTTTACCCCGAACTGCATCTGCGACAGATAATATTCTATGCGTCAATTATTCATGTCTTAAATTCGCTTCTGCCTCATTCAGTACTTGTACTATAATCCAGCAAATGACTCATAAAACATTTCCTCTTAATGAACTAGAGACCTGAATGTATTCACCTCGGGCTATAATGACACAGACAGTTGAATTTGGGACACAGTTCGCCGTTCTCAGAGGCCTGGCGGCGGTTCCCCACGTGAACAGTTATCGACCGCCCTCCGAGCCGTATCCGATAATATTCACTTGTCTAATTACCAAACAGAGATGAGAAATATCAAACAGTACGCTGTTTTTTGTCGTATGTTCGCCCCAAAAATAATATATATATTGAAATTCAACCGAGTGGTTTTTATATTCATTTCAAGTCCTTGACCTTGGTTTTTGAGTTTTTTATGATGCCAACTAAATTTTGTATTGCAGTTTCATTCAAAACCTTCTAAACTATACGGACTACGAAATTTTTGCAAGAGTAACAAAACGAAGATAACTAATCAGTCTTCTCGAAAAGAAAAAAATTGAAAATCGTATCACCACTAAGATCCAAGTTCCGAAAAAATTACCAGAGGATGAGGATGGTTTTACCCCTTCTACAGTTTCTTCTATTATCAAAAGCAGGGTAATCCTCTAAAGTGCACTTTTGTCAAATATCATTCAATTTTCTTCATTCTATTCTCTACACCGTACAAAAGTGGGTTTCTTTATGTAAACTTTCAAATTTTTCTCACGGACAAACGGTACATTTTGGTATATTAACAAACTGGGTCTAATCGACTTATTTTGGCCTCTACTTCACGTGGTTGCTCTGTGTCCCAGCAATTTTGAGACACCCTGTATATAATATAACGTCCATTAACTGCTCGTTTAAAACTCACGGGAACATTGTTCAAACATATAAATTGAATAAAGTAAAACACCTGGAATATTTATTTCGTTCTTTTAACCCATCATCGGGAGTTTTCTTACTGTTTCGTAAACGTAACAACCTATCCATTTATGTTACTTTGATGAGTAATCTGGTCATCAGTAATAGGTAAGTTCCAGGAACTAGCCGACCTGAACACAAGAGCTTCTAAAACTTCTATCCACTCTCCTTTGTTCAATAAATGCAATACCTTCTAAATATTTGAATATAAAAAATGGTTATTCTTAATGCCTTGTTCCGGAATTCCTTTGACGACTTCACTTCGGATGATTGATTTCTTATGTTCATCCAATCTGATTTCGATGTTTCTACCAGTTTGACCAATATAAAATGCATCAAAATCAATATATTTCAATTTATGTACACCAGATTTTCTGAAGGTTGTTTGTCTGGCCTCATTGTCAAATTATAAGTTACCCAAATTTTTTTTTAATTCGCACTAATAGTTCTTATATTTTATTTATTGATTAAGTTATAATAAATTTTCTGACTTAATTTGAAGAAAAAGTTAATTGAAAATTTATATAAATATATATTTATATATATACTAGCTGACCCAGCAAACGTTGTTCTGCCATATAAATTATTTTTTTCTATCTAACTATCTCTCTATCTATCTAGATAGTTATCTATCTTTCTATCTATTCATCTATCTGCCGATGTATCTCTATCTATATATCTATCTAGATAGTTATCTATCTTTACATCTATCTATCTGACCCGGCAACCGTTGTATAAATTATTAAAATGGCTATTACAAAATATGGGTTGCTGATAGAAGGGTGAAAATTTGGAGTTGTATGTATTTTTTAATGTAACAACATAAAAAAATAAAAATAAAAAATTTTGTCCAAAAAATTTATAAAAATGTTTGGGTTGGACCACCCTATTCACTTAGTGGTATGAAATATATATTACGACCTATTCTCAGACCGACTATTGTTATTTTCGAATGCCATCTTGCAACCCTTTTGCGGATCTGTGGATTAAATTTTAAAGAATTAAAATCGCGATGGAAAAATAGGGGTTGATCGTAGAAGGGTAAAAAATTGAGAGTTATATGAACTTTTTCATTCTAAGTCATGAGAAAATGAAAATAAAAATCTTGCCAAAATAATTGAAGTTTATAATTGACAAATAAAAATAGGAGTTGATCGTAAAGGTATGGACCAACCTTTAGGGGGATGCAAAATAGATTTTGTGATTGGGGGGGGGGGGGGGTGGGGGGGGGGGGGGGTGGGGGGGGGGGGGGGTGGGGGGGGGGGGGGGTGGGGGGGGGGGGGGGTGGGGGGGGGGGGGGGTGGACTTTTTAAAGAAATAATACATAAAGTTTGGATAATTATATTTACGTGTGCGGTTTTACCGGTGTGTACATTTTGAGCTATATAACATCTCTATCTACAGAATGTTTTTTACTTGCGTTTCGGCGTTTTTATAGCAAGAAGGGAGAATATCGATAATGTTTAGTGATAACGGTGACTAATTTTGTAGGGACACATAATTTGTTCAAAACTATAGATTGGGAAAAAATTAAAGCATTACGCCTACGTAAATAAGATAGAGTGGCATTTCAATCCACCTTCTGCTGCTTGGTGGGGAGGATTTTGGGAAGAATGATCAGAACGTTTAAAGATTTATTAAAAAGAAATCTAGGTAAAGCGCTTGTAAACAATGAAGAAATGTTGAGTATTGCTTTTGATTGTGAGGCGGTCATCAATGCAAGACCGATCACTTATTTCAATAATGATCCTGAAGAACTAATACCAATCACGCCATCTATGTTTTTACAACCTATAGTAGAGTGTGGGGTTGGGGATTTGGATGCGATTGATTCGTCATTATTAAATAGAAGAGCTCGGCATATTAAGTCTGTGAGGGAAAATTTGAGGAATAGATTTAGAAAAGAATACCTTTCTCAGTTAGCTAGGCGGCCTTTCAAAGATAATGGCAACATAAAAGTAGGTGAAATAGTTTTGATCGGAAGCGATGATAGGAAAAGGTTGAATTGGCCATTAGGGAGGGTAATAGAAGTTTTTGCAGGTCGAGATGGATCTTGTAGGGTTGCTAAGGTAAAAACCGAGGCTGGTAGTTTAGTGAGACCTTTTCAGCGTTTATACCCTCTCGAGGTAACTGACAAAGACAATAGTTTGATAACAGAAAATTATAAAAAATCTGGAAACTCTATACACAATAAAAGACTAAAACAGAATTTGAAAGAGATTGATAAGTCAAAACGTAATTTAGTAGAAGTGGTCGAGGAAGTGAATAGAGTTTCAAGATTTGGTAGGCAAATTAAGAATCCTGAAAAGTTAAATATATAATGATTGTAAATTTCCTGTTTTCTCTCGGTTGGGAGGATGTTAGAAGAATAAGAGCATAGTTCATTAGTATTAGTTCATTTGTACCTTTTTTATGTTATGTTGGTCGATTCGATGTAGTATTATAAATTAAGAAAATGGAAGATACACTGTGAACAGTTTCATAGTTCTGATAATAAACGTTTAAGTAAAAGAAATCGTTCTTAATTTATATAATCCCGCAAAAGGAAAACAGAATCTTCAACCAGTACGGATTCACTGAGGGAATCAGTACCGCTGATGCCATACAGTATCTTACAGCAGAAATCATAAAAAATATGAATGACAGCATGAGAACGATAGTGGTCCTTATGGACCTCGCTAGGGCGTTCGATTCTGTGGCACATAATCAACTTTTAAATGTTCTTGAACATTCTGGGGTTAGAAGAAATGTGCTGAACGTTTTCAGTAGCTATCTCTCAAGTCGACATCAGTATACCAAGGTAAACAACACTGTTAGTTCCCCAGAAGTAATAAAAACAGGTGTTCCCCAAGGGACCATATTGGGTCCAGTTTTGTTTAAAACATACATAAACTCACTTCTGAGTATGAATCTTGAGGGAGTGGCTGTCTCATATGCGGACGACATGGCCTTAATATTCAAGGGTAAAACTTGGTATGAAACAAAAGAAAGAGTTAAAATGGGGTTTAATCTTGTTAAAAATTGGTAAGAAAGTTTCAAACTTTCTTCAAACCTACAAAAAACTAATTACATTGCTTTTTCCCCAGTAAATAAAACCAGACCGGACTTCGACAGAATTTGTATGAATGAAAATGATTTTATTAATTCTTGTGAAAAAAACAAAATACCTGGGGATAGCGATCGATCAACACCTAAAATGGACATATCACATCAACTTTGTAGTAACCAAAATCAGAAAGCTTGTGTATAAATTTTACATTTTAAGAGAAATACCCAATGACAGGCTTACACTATCAATTTATAAAGCTCTAATCGAATCTTTATTACGGCACGGTATCACGGCATGGGGAAGTGCCTATAAGACTACCTTGGAATCATCATCTGTTTAAAATTATGTACTAAAAGTTATTTTCAATAAAAATAAATTTTACCCCACTAAGCAATTATACAACAAGAAACTGTTTGATATACGGCAACTTTATATTTTGTCTACCTGCAGTTTTATGTACATGAAGGATATATCGGGGATTCTCATTGATCACTTGCATAATACATGTAGTAATGTGAGAAAAGTTAGCATAAGATGCAAACAATTTATTTTTGATAACCCAGGGCATTTTGAGGACATGTTTTAGCTCCTTTTTAGTGGTAGGTGAACGGTCTCTCACTCTTTCTGTTTTTGTTTGTTTTGTGCTGGGATGAATATAGGAAGAACATTTTTGTTCCGCAAGAAGAGGCGAATGTTCTATGATCGTGTTTTTTTCTATGGTAGAAACCCGGAAGAGTGGCTACGATGTCAATCAACATCAATGGTGGCAAGAGAGACGACCCAACGATTGTTTTGTTATAGTTAATTACATTATTTTTACATTGTTTTTCCTTGCTGAATAGATTATTAAATCAGTCTAATTTCTTATACCATTCCACATAACCCAAAAGGTTATGGGCCCAGTTCACGATTGGTATTAGGAAGTTGAACAGAAGTTTTTCATTGAAAAATCCCAGTGACGCTGACCAACAAAATGGCGAGTGGAAGCATGGCAAGTTCTGCTAATCCCATTCTACAACTGAATGATGGAAATTTTTCTAACTGGTTGTTCCGGCTCAAATGTTTACTGGATGAAAAGCAATGTAGAGAAGTTGTGGAGGCGAAGATTAACTTAACAGGTCTCTCAAACGAACAAAAGCAGGAAGTCGCTAAAAATGATGCTAGAGCAAGATCAATCATCGTCCAGTGTATTACTGATAGGCATATAGAATATGTGAGGAATGCTGACTCGGCATTTGAGATGATATCTTCTCTGAAAAATATATTCGAAAGGAAGAGCACACTGTCAAGATTGTATGTAAGAAGGAAGTTATTAACTTTAAAATGTGATGAAAATGAGAAACTCCAAGATCATTTTATCAAGTTTGATGGACTCATTCGAGAACTAGAATCAACAGGTAATCAGTTGGAAGAGGACGATAAGGTATGTCATCTTTTATTAACTCTTTCTCAGAAGTACGAAACTGTTATAACTGTCCTAGAGACAACAGAGGCAAAATTAACTGTTGATTTTGTCAAAAGTAAGCTGCTAGACGCAGAACTGAAAATGACCGATGGAAACAAGCCCAGAGAAGAGCAATGTTCTTTTCTTAGCAAAGAAAAATCTAATGAAAACAAAAAATGTTTTAGGTGTGGACGTACTGGTCACTTCATTGCACAGTGCCGAAGTAAATCGAGGAGCCAAAAGCATGAAAACAAGCAAAAGTTCAACAACAAAGGGGAAGGTAGAAATAACAATGAAAAAGCAAATGTCTGCAAGCAAGAAGAAAATGAAATTTCATTTATAGCCACAACCTCAGCTACAGCATTATTAGGTAAATCGAAAGGAAATGTGAGTACCATAAAATTCATTATAGATTCAGGTGCAACACAACATTTAGTTTGTGGGGAAGTTGAAGAACATATGTGTGAAATACAGATTATTGAGCCACATATAATAAAAATAGCTAACGGTGAAAAAATGCATGCTGTCAAAAAGGGAAAACTTAAAGTAATGTTCCAAGGAATTAAAATAACAATAAATGCCCTAATAGTAGAAAAACTTTGCTTTAATTTGCTCTCAGTGCAGAAAATTAATGATGCAGGTTACAAAGTAGAATTCGAGAAAAATCAAGCTAAAATAATTATTCGAGAAGAATTTATATTGTGTAATTTTGAGAGAGGGTTGCACACAGTTGAACTTCAACTGCAAAAACATAAATCAGATTCTTGCATGTTAGTTAATAATGAAAATATTTGGCATTTGAGACTTGGACATTTAAATAAAAGAGGATTAGAGCTTTTGAACCTACCTTTTTCAAATGATGTGTGTTCCTCATGCAGAAAAGGTAAAGCCACAAGAAAGCCCTTCAAATCAAGCACTGAAAAGAGATCGAGAAGGAAAGGTGAACTTCTGCATACAGATATTTGGGGACCATCACAAACAATAACAATGAATGAAGAGAGGTATTACCTCACAATTATAGATGACTTTTCTCATTTTACAGTTGTTTATCTGTTAAGAAATAAGAGTGAAGCTGAAGATTATATTATTAAATATGTTTTAGAGTTGCAAAAGGAAAACATCAAGGTATCACGATTGAGATCTGATAATGGGAAAGAATTTAGTGCTTTAAAATTAAGAAAATTCTGTGAATCTAACGGTCTGAAACAAGAATTTACTTGTACATATACACCTCAGCAAAATTCTGTTGCAGAAAGAATGAACAGAACCATTCTTGACAAGGTAAGGTGCATGTTCATTGACACAAACCTACCAAAATTTCTTTGGGGTGAAGCTGTAAGATGTGCAGTTTATCAAATAAATCGTTCACCTACAAAAGCACTTGAAGAAAGAAGAAGCATGATACCTGCTGAAATGTTTGGTAGGATAAATGACCCAAATAGACTAAAAGTTTTTGGTTCGAAGGCTTGGTACTACAAGCTACCACGAGAAAATAAATTGGAACCACGAGGGGAGGAGGCGTTTATGGTAGGGTATGGTGGACCAGGTTACAGACTCTGGGATCCTAAACTAAATCAAATAATAATTTCACGAGATGTTGTATTTGATGAATCAGTTTTTAAGTATGAAGAAAACAAAACTGACATTAGAGAAATACTTGTAGAAACTAATTCTAATGATAATGTTATAGATCAAAACGATCAACAAGATGAAGGTGACTCAACGACAGAAACGAGAAGCAGAAGAATCAAAGCACCAGCCAGGTATGAAGATTTTGAATTGTACATGGCTCATTGTATGGTATCAGTTGGAGAAGATCTTCCAGAAACCTATGAGGAAGCTATGAGATGCCAAGATAAAGAAAACTGGAAGATTGCAATCAAAGAAGAAATAGAAGCACTTCAGAAAAATGAAACTTGGAAGATGGTATCGTTGCCTGAAGGTAAGAAACCAATAGATAGCAAGTGGGTTTTCAAGATTAAAAGGCCACCAGATGGCACATCCTCAAAATTTAAAGCAAGATTATGTGCACGAGGCTTCAAACAAAAAGAAGGTATAGATTTTAAGGAAATTTTTGCTCCAACAACAAGATATGACTCGATAAGATTGTTGCTTTCTTTGGCGAACTACAAAAAATACAACTACATGCAGTTTGACATCAAAACTGCATTTTTGTATGGTGAGCTGGATGAAGAAGTTTATATGATTCCTCCACTTGGACTCTATGACAGAACTACCAATCTTGTTTGTAAGCTAAAGAAATCACTCTATGGGCTAAAGCAAGCACCCAGATGTTGGAATCGAAAGTTTAATTCATTCTTAGAGAATTTTGGTTTTACTCAATCAGATGCTGATAAATGTGTTTACAAAGGTTATGTTAATAATTTCATAGTTCTGTTAATTATTTATGTTGATGATGGACTAATATTTTCTTCAGACAAGTCTACCATAAATATTGTGTTAGAAGAGTTGAAAAACTGTTTTGAAATTACTATTGGAAATGCAAATTATTTTGTAGGTCTTGAAATTCAGCATGATATAGAGGAGGGAACAATGTTTCTAAGCCAAGAAAATTACACAAGACAAATAATCAGAAAATTTGGACAAGAAGATGCTCATCCTGTAAGTGTACCAATGGATGTTAATTCATATTCAAACATTAATGATGAATCAAGTGAATCAGGGGATCAACTCATTCCATATAGACAAGCAGTTGGTTCTCTAATGTTTTTAGCGATTGTTTCTCGACCCGACATTGCACAAGCGGTGGGAGTAGTTAGTCGTTTCCTAAACAACTACTCTACAGTTCATTGGAATATGGTGAAGAAGATAATTCGCTATTTGAAGGGGACAGTCAACTACGGCATACTGTACAAAAATGATACAGGAACACTGAAAGGTTTCAGTGATGCAGATTTTGCAAGTGATAAAGAAACAAGACGTTCTACGACAGGATATCTCTTCAAGTTAAATGGAGGTCCGATAACATGGTGTAGCAAACTCCAGCCAACAGTTTCACTTTCAACAACAGAATCCGAATTCATTGCTGCTGCACAAGCTACAAAAGAGGCCATTTGGTTGAGAAAATTTATGTCTGACATTCAAGAAGACCTGCATGGACCAACACAGTTAATGATTGATAACCAGAGTGCTATCAAACTCATTAAAAATCCTGAATTTCATCAAAGAACGAAACATATTGATGTTAAATTCAAGTTCATTCGTGAACATTGTGATTGTGGAGATATAGAACCAAATTACGTAAACACAAAGGACCAGGAAGCTGACATATTAACAAAACCCTTACCAAGAGTACAGTTCCAGAGACTCAGATCAAAACTTGGAGTTACTAGTTTGAAAACACAATATGAGGAAACTACTCTGCGTAACAAAAGGTGGGAGTATAGGAAGAACATTTTTGTTCCGCAAGAAGAGGCGAATGTTCTATGATCGTGTTTTTTTCTATGGTAGAAACCCGGAAGAGTGGCTACGATGTCAATCAACATCAATGGTGGCAAGAGAGACGACCCAACGATTGTTTTGTTATAGTTAATTACATTATTTTTACATTGTTTTTCCTTGCTGAATAGATTATTAAATCAGTCTAATTTCTTATACCATTCCACATAACCCAAAAATGAAGAAACATAAAATCAGCATTTACTCTTCTTACAATATAATACTGTATTAGACACATGCAGGCATACATGTTATGCCTAGGTGTCAGAAAGAAAATGTTTGTTAGATTGAAAGAATTATGGTTTTGTAAATTATGGGAACATTGTAACAATATTTATTTTTGAAATAAATATTATTATTATATATATTATTATTATAAAATATTATCATTATATATAGGTATATATATATATATATATATATATATATATATAACTGAGATTGAATTCTCGCACATCACTTGGTGAAACATCATAAAGAATAAAGTATAAACATTAAAATAAAAACACTTGGCTTATGTTTCACAATATAAAAAATATTTAGATACTGTATTTAGCAGTAATAAAAAGTCGACATGTTTCGAGCTATGAACTCATTATCAAGACTGACTACAGGAGAGTATTGCATCGTAATTTATAAAACAGACAAAAGCAAAGGTGATACCTGAAAATCAATTTGTTCGTTTACAAGGGGTAATTATGGGCGGAACTTATTTCGAGAATTTCTAGGTCAAGACGTTTACCCTTGTTACCTGAATGTAACAATTTGGTTTTGTTGAAATCCTGGAAGTGATTGAATTTTATACAATGTTCAGAGAAGCCAGTGGTATTTTTGTTTTGTAAAATTGACTTTTTATGTTCTTAAACACGAATATTTATATTCCTTCCTGTCTGTCCAATATAGAAAGCAGGACATTCGTCGCAAAATATTTTGTAAATACCACTGTTTTCTCCGATGTTAGATTTTTCTTGGTCAATAACAAAGAATATAAATATTCGTGTTGAAGAACATAAAAAGTCAATTTTACAAAACAAAAATACCACTGGCTTCTCTGAACATTGTATAAAATTCAATCACTTCCTGGATTTCAACAAAACCAAATTGTTACATTCAGGTAACAAGGGTAAACGTCTTGACCTTCTAGAAATTCTCGAAATAAGTTCCGCCCATAATAGTCAATTACCCCTTGTAAACGAACAAATTGATTTTCAGGTATCACCTTTGCTTTTGTCTGTTTTATAAATTACGATGCAATACTCTCCTGTAGTCAGTCTTGATAATGAGTTCATAGCTCGAAACATGTCGACTTTTTATTACTGCTAAATACAGTATCTAAATATTTTTTATATTGTGAAACATAAGCCAAGTGTTTTTATTTTAAAGTTTATACTTTATTTATTATATATATATATATATATATATATATATATATATATATATATATATATGTATATAAATACTTGTATATATATTTCATTAGTTATGCTGGAGAGACATCAATATTAAAGTTAGTCAAGTGTGAATTATAACTGACGGTTGGTCTATACCATAAAAAGAGATATTTATGTATGCTATTATTTGAAAGCATTTTATGAACAATCAAATTGTGAGCCAACTAGACTTGCAAGTGATTATTATCTGAAAAAACAATGAAGCAGTACAAATACAAGTAAACTTTCGTCGTTAATAGTCAGCTTTACTGATGAATAATAAATTTTTCATTCTCTTTGGGATAGATCATTTAGATTATTCAGAATGAGGTATTTAATTATTCAAATTATAGTTGTTCAGTTGATTTGTGAATTTTACTCATTTTATCATATAATTGGAAAAGTTCACTGGTATTATATAGTAAGTAAGTAAGCTTTATTTAGCAATTTGCTAGTAATTACATTAAGTATATACACTTAATTCTAAGATTTAATAAGCAAGTAATTGAATAATTTCTTAGACAAAACATTGAGATTTGACACGCTCTTAATACTATCTGGTAATGCATTATAATTTCTAACTCCATCATAAAAAAGAGTCTTTTGAAACAAAGCTGATTTTACCATTTGAATATGAAAATGATGCCCCGATCTAACATCGTGATCATGAAAATCCGACCGTCTTTCCAAATAAGCACTTAAATATTTTGGAAGGAGACCATGTTCGATCTTGTAAATTATCATTATATTGGCCTTCTTTATACACTGCTCAACATTTAGCCAATTCAACGTATGCAACATATTCTCAATAGGAGTGTATCTATCACAGCCTAAGATAATCCTCATCACTTAGTTTTGTTGTAATTGCAATCTATATATATCTTCTTTAGTACATGATATCAACAAAGAACAACAATAATTGAAATGGGGCATAATAATGGTTTTATAAATCAAAATTTTTGTCCAATGTGAAATATGATATGATATCCTAGAGAAAAATCCAATATTTTTACCTATTTTTTTACATAAATAATCAATATGAGAAGAAAAACTCAGTTTCTGATCCAGAATAACACCCAAATACTTGATTTGCTAAAAATTGATAAATAAAGCTTACTTACTTACTTATTATTATATCCTTATAACTTCTCATATTTCTAGAAGAAGTAGGTAATATTTCATTGCACTTAGTAAAATAAGTTGACTCATTTCAACAAACTCCTTCCTTATAATCTGGTCAGTCGTATAATGTTTCCTTTTCTTTTGTCTCCTAACAACAAGTAGGGATAATCTTGAGCTCGGTATCTTACTTTTGTTTCAAATTCAATTTGGTAAGAATAGGTGTGCCACCTCATCAGAGTAGAAATAGTTTTATAGTTTTTATATTTCCTGTTGAGCAAAATGGCGAATGCGCCAGGTATCATAATAACACGACAAACTTATTTGTTATTATTATTACGTATCACAATCGAGTAGATATCCGGCTTATATTACGTATTATCTATACTTTCATTATTTTATTATTTTCAATTCGATATAACTGAATCATCTTAATTATAATTTAATCATTATTCTTGGATAATTCATACATGCAGATATAGACCGGGAGATGGTGACACAAAATATTAGGTCATTTGTACCTATATGGCGGTTCTTCAAGGGTCTAATTACGTAAAGGCAAAAAGGAAAATGATGGTCATAGCGCTGGTACCGGCGGCCCAATCGCGTGAGCGTTAATCGAACGCGTCGGATAAATAACGAGTGTCGAACGATGTGTTCCACAAAAATGCTTGTATTTTCAAATAGTCGAAAAAAAAAAGAAGTAGGCGGTAGCATAATGCCATACTTCTCGGGTGTGACTTAAAGCCCCCCATACCGATGCGAATACATTAATTTGAATAAATCAAGCTAATTTTTGCATAGCTAATCATCGTCGAGTAGCCATTCACGGCAATCACCTTGCCATACTTTTCCGACAGTTCCCAATGCCGCCATACCACTGCAAAGGAGTAGGTAATTTTTTTTTTCGCCAAACGATTTGTACCAGTATTGCATTTGAATTTTTGGAAAATATTTGACAAAATGTGACCGTTATTATTTTTCCCATACTTATAGTAGGGGGAAAAAGTGCTGCCATACTATAAATACTTTTTTATTTGATAAGTTTTAAAAATATGGCTGTAAAATACGTAAAATCATTTTTTACATCATGATTCTCTTCGTTTGGATGCAATTGTACCTAAAAAAATTATTACAGATTGTAACCTTGAGCTGAAAGGTGAAAAAAAAGTACAAATTTTGACGATTTGTAGCAGTATGGCATTTGGATTTCTGGAAATTATACGATACAATATTACCATTATTTTATTAGTTTGTCATACTTCCAGTAGAGGGAAAAAGTGGCGCCATACTTGAAAAACCTGATTTTTCGACACGTTTTCAAGGTACAAGACATAAAATTATTGTTACAGTATGGCATCATTGTATTCGGTTCATTTGGATAAAATTCAACATAAAAAATTATTCCATACTGTAACTATAGTGCGAAAGACTGTCACAATCGAGCAAGATATGAAAAAAAAAATTGGAACGAATTGTAACAATATGGCATTTCAAATCATTTCTAAACTTATTATTGACTTATGGGTCAATACTGAAAGCGAAACGAAATTTACTAAACTAATAAAAAACAATTTGCGTTACGTAAAATAACATAACATAAGTGATAAAATTATTTTGTAAACGTACAAATTTTCTCTCGTTTATTGGTTGTCAATAGGTATATATTTTATTGAATTTTCTGCATGTTCTTGCTATTATTTGGTCACATTGACCATGTACAATAAATAACTCCATCAAAACTTCATGAGAATAGTTATTGCCTTCCATTTTGATTGTTTTCAAATCAAATTTTCGTTAATGAACGCGCGAACGTTTTATTGTTGATGGACTAATTGTCAAAATTTCATAATGACATCTTTCTTGACATTTCATAGCTACCTAATACAAAATATGGCTAAATAATCCGATTTATATAGAAACTTGCTTTTATTTTGGAAACCTGACTTTTTAGGTATAGGAACATGATATATCATTTGAAAGAAATTTCAATTTTCTTTCGAGATATTCAATAATATACAGGGTATTATATTTCAAAAAATGCACTTTTCACTATGTTTGTATTTATCGTTAAAATCGCAAATTTTGAAGGACCCTGTATAACGGAGAACAAAGTCCTTAGAATATTCCTAATACGTCGGAACTTGGCAAACTACACCTAAAATTTCAGCGTCCTACGAATCTGAATACCTTAGTAATGAACATTTAATTGAAGCTATGTTTTGCACGAAAAAATAAGGAAACCATTTAATTTCTCGAAAACCTCTGGAGATAGGTATAGGGAAGTATCATACAAAAACAATTGGAAAATGGTAGAGAAGCAAAAAATGAAATAATACATAGGGTCTCATTCAAAATTTAATAGTCGCTGCTACTTTTTAGTATAAGCGGCGACGCCGCAGCGCCACTATTATTTTAGATCGATAGAGCAAAATCAATTACCCATGAAACGAAATTTTCAGAATAATCTCATGTCCCGTTCTCCGTAAACGTCTAACCTACCATCCACCGTGAGTGACCCTGTATATGTATATATATATATATATATATATATATATATATATATATATATATATATATATATATATATATATATATATATATATATATATATAAATACAATGACTAAAAAAGCTCAAAAAATCGGGGCCTAGAGGAATAAAACGAATTGAAAAACTACTACCGCGAATTCAATGTTGACTAAAAGTACCGTTAATTTCAACCTCCATTAACATTCCTCAAGAAAACAAAGGTTTGCAGCACGCGGTGTTTCCAATCTTGGTCCTTAGCTTCTGGATTGGAGTTAGGTTCCCAACCCTCCCGAGAGACTCCGGTAATAATGATTTACCTTCCGAACTCCTGAGGTGCAATAATTTCTCCGGTTTTTCTGAAATTATACGCAACCGTCGCTCTATTAACAAACTTCGATTATCAATGATTATGATTTTGAGGTAAAAAACCGTCAAATATTAGATTCTGTTCGAATGCAGAGTAAATATAAATTTAAAAATTAATGGATGAAAGACATTTTCTTTCATCCCCTCCCCAACTTGACTTCTTAAAATTCTTCGGAGTTGGTCCTTTCGAGAGTTAGCAATCCTAATTGGAACAGACATTTTCAGCTGCTGTGGCTATTAACACAATATTCTCTCATTTCCACTTGACTTAAAACAGTTAATTCAATTTTTCAACTATTAAAAAGTGAATGTCAATCAATTGTAATTGATCAGAAACTTTTCAATTCATGCATTATTTATGTTTTATATATTATTATATAAAATGATTTCTTATATGAAGATTGAAAGTAAAATTAATAAAATTTTAAAAAACGTCCAATATTCTACAGAATAAATTGTAGCTTTTTCGCTATCAATTCCAATAAAATCCCAAGTACTAAAAGCTAAACATCGAAATCTTTAATTCATAATTTTCATAAAAAGAAATAAATTCAACATTTCTTTCCTACAAAATTATATTAGGTTCATCAAACATGAACAAATTAAATTGATTGTATATTTACAAGCACACTGTTGAATATGAAGGTATCAGCCAACCGAAATAACTTGAAATCACAACACCAGAATTCTATAACTTATTTGTAACATTTATTATAAATATCAAATTAGTTTACTGTCTCTCAATTTCACAATGAGGTGAGTTTTGTTCTTTTGTGGATGAGATGAATGATATAGTCTCAGTCCTCTTACTACTTTCTTAGTTCTATATTTATTCAGAACCAGTTGTCCTTTTCACTTTTCTTTGTCTTGGACTTTGTTGGGTTTGTTGTTTAGGAGATTTTTGTTGTTTTGGTGATTTTTGCTGCCTAGGTGATTTCTGCAATTTGTCTTTATCTGAAACAAAATTCAAAGAATGACAACTTTTCAACACACATACAGCATATTCCAAACTAAGTGCGTCAATTGTTGAAAGAAATTTATTATTTATTCAATGCTTATAAAGTGAACAACACTAAATGACTTGACTGTCTATATATTGATTCTACGTGAGTAGTTATTTCCATCGGAATAAAAGAGACAAGCGAAGAGATTTGAACGTAAATATCAGTTTGGTTTTAGGAAGAATCGTTCAACGCAAGAAGCTATTTTATCTTTATATACTCATGTTCTTTCAGATTTTGAGCTAAATAACAAGTCCTTATCCTCTTTTTTGATTTAAAAAGGGCCTTTGATGTAATAGATATTAACTTGATGCTTGAAGTGTTTTACAAATGCGGAATGCGCGGTGTATCCTACGGGTGGATAGAATCATTCATTACAGATAGAGAGCAGAAAACTAACTTAAAAAATGAATATTTATCGGTTAACTCAGACTATTTACCAGTGACCAGTGGCGTACCCCAGGGCAGCATCTTGGGCCCGCTTTTATTTATAATTTTTTTTGATAGTGTCATGTATGAATTCCCATATCACTATGTGGGGGCGTTTGCGGATGATGCAAACGTTACGACATCTTATAGTGATCTTGATTTGTTGTCTAAAATGTCAACTGGTGCCGTGAATAGAATGATTAATTTTTGTCAAAATAATGGTCTCGTCTTAAATCAATCATAAACCGAAATGATGTTATTTTCACTTGCAGATCTAAATAAAAGCTTACTTGTTAAGATGCATAATAGTTCAATTAAACAGAATACAGTCACGAAATATCTGGGCATTATTCTTGACGAGCATCTTACATGGTCAAGTCAAGTTGATGCAGTTTAAAAAAAACTTTCCTTATCCACTTATGTATTATGGCAACTAAGAGAAAGAGTTGACGTTTCCCTATTACTGCTCTATTATTATGGCTACGTACAGTCATGCCTAACATATGGTATTATATGTTGGGGAAACTGCGCCAGGGCTGGCGAGGTCTTTAGAGCCCAAAAACGGGCAGTAAGAATAATTACATTTAAGCCGTATACATATTCGTGTAAACAATTATTTCCTGAATTAGGAATACTAACATTTCCTTCATTATTTATTTTTACATCAATAATGCATGTTAAAAAGATTATAACCAATTATCCAATTTCCAGAAACACTAGTCAGTATGAGTTAAGAGCAAATTTAAACTTGGGGATTCCTAAACACAAGCTCTCAAAAGTAGCCAATAGCCCTTTAGTTCTACCAATTAAATTTTATAACAAATTACCAACAGAAATAAAAAAGATTCAGAATTACACCTCTTTTAAAACTATGCTGAAAGATAACTTTATTAGGAACACGTTTTACTCTATTAATCAATTTATTAATTGCAACGTCTCTGACCTTTTACCAAAGTTAAGGAAAGGATAAAAAATATATATATATGTACATGTTTAATAATTTTTAATAATGTGTACTGTATGTGATAATTTTGTGATTTTATTTTTTTACTTTTTGTAAAGATAGGTACTTTGTATTACACTATATATTTTGTACATTTTGACATTATTCTATACTTATAAAAGTCCATGGAAATAAAAAAATTTAAAAAAAAAAACGTTAAAAGAACACATCTCATAATAGCCGCCCCTTCACTGGCCCCTTTATCTGTCGGAATTTAACAATTTAACACATCCACTGCAGAAGACATTCTGGAATGTCATAAGTTTAAATGTGAACTGGTGAAGAACTGTTCGCCATAGCAGACATAATTTCCTAATCGAGCTTCAGTAATGTCTGTGTCTCTAAACAGTGAAGCCCATTTATATTAAGAAATAAAAAAACGTTCATTAAATCTTAATTTCCACTATATACACAATAAATGAGAGATGTTTCGACAACACAGTCTCTTCGCCAGATGTAGTTACAAACCGACTGAAACTAGTTTGTAACTAAATCTGACGAAGACACTGTGTTGTCAAAACAATTGTCATTTATTTTAAATATAGTGGAAATTAAGTTTCGTTTTCTTATTTCTTAATATGAATTTTCATCAAGTAAAGGTTACTTCAAATCAAAAAAACCATTTATATTAACCGAATCTTCAAGAAATATTTTACACTGAATACTGTGATAGGTGAAATAAAATTCGCATTAAAATATTTAATATCCTTCAACATAAGTTTTTTTATTATTATAGAGAAATCATTATAACTAAATGTTTACATTGTGAGGGTAGAAGAGAGCATTTGTTGAAAAGATTGGGCAGTAATAGTTTAACTGAAAATCATGAAATTGGGCATAAATAAAGAAATTTTCTCTACTTCAATTCAAACCACACAGGCATACTACACTTTGGAAACAATTAAATTACATAATACTTACTTAAACTAGCTAGAGTCTGTTGGGGCAACCAATCATAATCCACATTATTTGGATTGCTGGTTCCAGTTTCCACTGGAGCAGCCTTACGGCTGGAACGTTTCTTTCCAACAGACAACAAGGTTTGTTGGCCAATAACCAATAATAAAACAACCCCAGCTGCCAGAAAGACATACAAAAAGAAGGTCTCACCATCAAGACCTGAAAACAAGGAAAGGAAGATGAATATAAGTCATTTTTGTTCAAAAATACACACACACATACATATATATATATATATATATATATATATATATATATATATATATATATATAATATATATATATATATATATATATATATAAAATATATATATATATATAAATATAAATATATATATATATATATAAATATATATATATATATATATATATATATTTATATATATATATATATATATATATACTATATATATATATATATATATATATATATATATATAAATATATATATATATATATATATAATATATATATAAATATATATATATATATATATATATATATATATATAATATATATATATATATATATATATATATATATATATATATATATATTATATATATATATATATATATATTTTATATATATATAATCTCTTGATAATTATTAGCAATAACAGGCTGGTTGAATCTTAAAAAACTCGATTTTATTTAAAGAGTTGACGTTTTACTTCGATATATTCTTAATTGAAATTTCTTTGACATTTATTGATGTGAAAAAATTGAAAAAATAAGGCTGCTTAGTTCTTGCTAGTTATTTTATTATACTATTCAGTCTAATATTAACATTCAAAAATGTTATGATTAGAAGGTAAGGGAAACCAAAGAAACCTTTTACCTACGTAATGTTTGAAAATAAAAATAATAGGGTATTATTTAATCTAACAACAAAGAAATGAAGTCCTGGGAAAACATGTAAAGATGTCGGAGTAAAATTATCGTGCTTTATAGTACGTTTATATGGAAGCAGCCGTTGACACGTGTTTCGGACTCTTTGGCTCCTCATCAGAACGGCGTAGCAAAGCAATTGGATTGAAAATTTGAAGATGAAAATAGTTACACACAAACAAAATCCTCTGATACGGAAAACAAATCACCCTCATTGTGGTTTATTGTTTGAACTCTCCGGTATGGAGATTTGGTCAAACTTTGCCACGGCAGGCGATTAATTGCTATCCGCGAGAGAACTAAGAACGAGTAAATAAACAATAACAAAGAAATTAGTCGCGGGAAAATATTAAATAGGTTAGAGCAAAATTATCGGTATAGTTCGTTTATATGGAAGTAGCCGTTTTTAATTGAACATTTTTTATTTATTTAGAATTTCAAATCTTTTAAAAAAAGTTACTTACCAGTTTTATAAAAACCTTGAAACTCTCAGCTTAAGTTTGGGGTCATTGGCCATATTTTCAGCTTGCAATATTTAATTATTTATTCGAATTGTTGTTGCCTGTGATCTATTTTTAATCTCTTGATAATTATTAGCAATAACAGGCTGGTTGAATCTTAAAAAACTCGATTTTATTAAAGAGTTGACGTTTTACTTCGATATTCTTAATTGAAATTTCTTTGACATTTATTGATGTGAAAAAATTGAAAAAATAAGGCTGCTTAGTCTTGCTAGTTATTTATTATATACTATTCAGTCTAATATTAACATTCAAAAATGTTATGATTAGAAGGTAAGGGAAACCAAAGAAACCTTTACCCACGTAATGTTTGAAAATAAAAATAATAGGGTATTATTTATCTAACAACAAAGAAATGAGTCATGGGAAAACATTAAAGATGTGGAGTAAAATTATCGGTATAGTACGTTTATATGGAAGCAGCCGTTGACACGTGTTTCGGACTCTTTGGTCCTCATCAGAACGGCGTAGCAAAGCATTGGATTGAAAATTTGAAGATGAAAATAGTACAACAAACAAAATCCGTGGCAAAGTTTGACCAAATCTCCCATACCGGAGAGTTCAAACAATAAACCACAATGAGGGTGATTGTCTTCCGTATCAGAGGATTTTGTTTGTTGTACTATTTTCATCTTCAAATTTTCAATCCAATGCTTTGCTACGCCGTTCTGATGAGGACCAAAGAGTCCGAAACACGTGTCAACGGCTGCTTCCATATAAACGTACTATACCGATAATTTTACTCCACATCTTTAATGTTTTCCCATGACTCATTTCTTTGTTGCTAGATAAATAATACCCTATTATTTTTATTTTCAAACATTACGTAGGTAAAGGTTTCTTTGGTTTCCCTTACCTTCTAATCATAACATTTTTGAATGTTAATATTAGACTGAATAGTATATAATAAATAACTAAAGACTAAGCAGCCTTATTTTTTCAATTTTTTCACATCAATAAATGTCAAAGAAATTTCAATTAAGAATATCGAAGTAAAACGTCAACTCTTTAATAAAATCGAGTTTTTTCTCATTCGGCATCATTGATGTCGACTGAAATTTCTTCAAAATTTTGATTTAACTTTATGATGTGAAGCTCTTCACATTTTTGAAATAATTGAATTTATTACATTTTTTTATGTACAACAAATGAAAATTTTGATGTTGTTTTCTTACCTTCTTCCAATTCGATGATCTGGACTGTTTCATTATATACTGCTTCGTGGAAAGCATTGCCAGAAGCATCTCTGTATGCCAAATTGATATTCAATCCAAAAGGTCGACCAGCAAAAGCTTCAGCTGGGATAAAACTATAAGTAAATGTAGCTTCCTGGGAAGGTGCAACTTGCTTGTTATAACCAATTGCAGAGAAGTTTTGGATATAGAAATTGAAATCCATGGGGTAACGGAAAGATGCTCTCAAGCTTTCAACTATGAAGTCTTCTTCACCTTTGTTTCGGAAACCAACCAGAAACTCAACAGGGACTCCTGCTGGTAGTTCTAAAAAAGAATAAACTGGTCAAATTTTTAAATTCTGGTATGAATATAGTAAACAAAGACTATAAGGGCGATACTTTGCATGTTACCCTTATATACAAAAAAAATCTAAATTAAAATTTTCTGCCATATATTTTTGACAGTATTTTGGTCTGAAAAAGCCAAAGAAGAACTCAGATTTTATCGATCTATTACATTAGTTTTTTTCAAAAATTTAAGAAAACCTATCCTAACTTAACCTTATCATATTTAATATGAGATTCTTTTATTTCATGCATTCAAAACCTTCTTGAACTCTGAGGTTATGTTCGTAAGGTTAGATTCAGATAGGTTAGCTTTTTTTTTTCAAAAACAAAGGTAATCAAGCGACAAAGTCTTAATTCATATTTGGCAATGTCAACCCAAACTAAGTAATAATCAGAATTATTAAAATTAGGATGGTGTGTACGCATCTCTATAATTAGTGTAGGTATTCAAATCAACAGATATCATGCTAGTTATTTTAGCATTTAGTAAACAATCAAAAATTAAGTTTGCTAATTATCATGATCATATTCAGTTATAATTACATATCGAAATTGTATAACATACAGTGTACACTGACTAACTCTTATGTTTTTGAAAAAACTTTTCTCTCAATTTCTCACCAAATTGGGATCCTCCTACGTTAACTGGTTTCACAAACAATAAATGTGTTTCGGCATCAGGAGAAGTTGTTGTTTGGTCTTCTTCCTCCTCCTCTTCTTCTGTTGCAGCTACTTCTTCAATATCAGCTTCTCCTTCAACATCTGCTTCGTCTTCAGTGGGGTCCTCGTCAGCATAACTTAGCATTTTATTACCTATGAATTCAAAATAGTGCTGTACTGTACTCTTTAACAATTTGCTGGTCTTATTTCACCATATGTATCAATAATAGAGTTGGAAAACAAAATTTAACAAATCACTGAAATACTTACCATTATCAAATGTGAAAATAACGGCAGGTAGTACCAATAAGCCGAAAATGAATAAATATTTTAAATTAAACATATTTGTGTCTTCCTAAATACTTAAATTTACTATATGAGCAGTCGGTACACACGTCTTGATACTTTTTACTAGAGCTGAATGAAAAGTAAAACCTAATTCTGTGACCCCACTACGCTTATTTAGCTACAGCAATAGTTCATCACACCGGGCAAGTTGGTGATACGTGGAAGTTAATTGTACACATGGCATCCCCACTACATATTACGAATTATTTGGTATGACGTTTATACGTCAGCATCAAGAATAAATAAATTTAGTTTTCTATGGTTTCCGAAAAATGATTGCGTTCAGAGATGGATAGTTATTAATAATTATCAACTCTGTGGGTATGTGTTATGAGCTCAAACTACTTCAAGGTAAACATAAGCTATTAATTATTATTCTCCATCTGTTGCTCAAAGAGATTCAAGAAACTTTTAATTCATTTTTATGGTTTACGATTGGTGTTTTTTCTTCTGCTCCCTTGCAGATTATGATAAATTTCATTAGGTGTTTTTTCAAGGCTTGTCCACTCCAACCATGTTATTTCAATGGATATAAATGTTTTTATATCCACACTCGGTTCATGTTCATAGATTGGCATAGGATATAGTACTTTAAGACAATATATCGGCGGTTCATGTTCTTTACTTCACCGAACACTTAATATCATTATACTGCGCCAGATTTTGCAATCTGTCTGATCTCCTTTTTTGGTAACTTTATGACTAGGCCTTTAAAACCGTTTGGTGAGTGCTCCCAGATTTACAAGAGTGATGGATGAGTGTATTGGGTAGACTTGTATGCATATGTTGTCCATAAAATGCTAGTTTGCAGTTTTTTGTAGCCTCATTGACTTTGGTTTCTGACCGTAGAGAAATAAGATTTGGCAGAGATACGGTTTTGAGCACTCATCAAGCTGACGACCTCAAGGTGTAGGTTGTGTACCCTGAAGAATTGTTCCCTCCATCTGGCAAGTTCCTCTTCTCCATTCTCTGTTAAAAGGTTCCGCCTTGTTTTTACCGAAAGAGAACAAGCATTGCTCCATTTTTGGGTAGTATGAATAATCACATAAAATAATAAATCATCTCTCTAGGAAATGAAAGTAACATTCTTGTGTTGTTTTCTGTCATTAGTTATCATGGTCAACCATTTCAATTAAAATATAGGAATAAAGAAAAAAAAAATTATAATTATATATTCAATAGACATTGAAATTGAAAATGAAGACAATGCTTCAATACGATGTTCAGTAGAATGGTTGATACTCACAGTATAGCTGCTAACCTAGGGGTGGGAGCCGTGGGGCTGCAGCTCACCCCCTTCTCCCCGTCCAAGATTTATAATAGTTACAAAAGAAATTTAGATTACTAAGATAATAAATGTAAAATGAGCTCATCTACCAATATAAAATAAGCCCACTGGTCATCGGTCATCCAACATATCTATTATTGATTTCTTACTTAAATATTACATGTTGATTCATTTATTTGGCCCGCACGACTAAAGGCGTAGATTTGTATTTTATCTACTAATGGACAGTGCATAAGTTCAACTCATAAATTCAAATTTATACTCTTGATAATTTTAATACACAAACAATGAAAATTTTTCATTTTATTCGAAGAGAAATACACATTCAAGTCCAATAACAGAAAAAACACTTTCCTCCTCTTCAATCCTTATCGATGTTGCATCAAAAATACTACAAAAACGCAGATTAGCAATGAGTGGGTTATAATTCCTTGGTGCAACATCCGGCAAAAAATTAAATTAAGTTTTTCTGAACGACTTTCTATAATAAAACGGTTCAAAGAACTGTTTTATGTGACACTGCGAAAGGAAATGTTGATACATTGAAGAATTTCTGTTCATATTATGGTAAGATTTTAATAATGAGGAAATCATTCTTCTAATACTCTCTTATAAGAATCATCCTCTCATCTTAGCCTCAGATGGTATAAGCATATCTTCAACTTGAATAATTTGATCAACTCTCATTTCTTACTTGAATCTACTAGTAAATCTTTTAGCTGAGGCCAACAATAACAAAAAGAATAGAGGTTAAGGGAATACTATGAATCGGGGATTTACGTCATTCTGTCATGTTATAAATTATGTTCTCTCAGGTTACATTGAACATTTATATTTTGATGATTGGTCAGTGGAAAATTGGCGGATTCGTGGTCGAATGATATAGGTATTTGTTTTGCGGCAAGGATTAATTTTTTTCAGTTCCATTGAGACAGTAGTTCGGAGTGGAATTATATAATTGGCAATATAGCCGGTAGTGTGTATGCAAAACGTCTATAGTTAGCTAGGAAATTAACTGAAAAACAAAATTATATATTTGTGAAAAGGCAGTCACTTTAAAAAATGCAGGAGGAAAATAATATTAATGGTCATAAGAAAATTGTGAAGGTATGGTGCGACGGATGGTAAGTACCAAACAGTTTTTTCATCCATTGATTTCTTCGAAAATACTTAGATATATTTTCTCTGGATTTGAAAAGTTTCGATATTTTTTTGTGAATAAACAAACATGCTATTTTATTTCAATACAATCGATTCCCAAACCATAACTATTCCTTTATATTTTGCTAACGGACCTATTACAAATCACTTGTTTTTTTTGTAATATATCTACTTAATGTACAATCCGTTTTGAATAGATTAATTTAATGAATTTTGAGATTTACTTACATTCTGAGAATTATTATTCGGAACTTTTTGATTTTAATCATTATAATAAATACAAAACCTTCATGTAAATGAATTCCATTTCAAGTAAATAGGAAGATATCCTTCGTTTGATATAATTAGGAGCATTGGTTTTTATTCACCTACCACTCGGAGTTGTCTCATCTAAAAGATGTCTTATCTCATGTATGTCTTCAATTATGATGTTCATAGTGATATTGATATATTCATTTCAAAGTACTGGCTTCTGACGAAATTTATACTATAGTGCATCAAGATATCCATTAATGAGTTATGAGAATCTGAATGAATATTGAAGAGTTTAGTTACTGATATTTATCTTTATATTGAGGAAAAAAGTGTAAATTCAAATTACTCTAAGAGCTGTTCATGTTGTAATCAGAGATAGTCAATAATATTTATATGTTTTCATGAAGAAGGAAGATTGAAGGTATCTAAAATATCCTGACTAATTGAAAAAGTTGTCTAGCAAACACTCAACCTTGAGGAATGAGATGAAAAGATATATTAGAAATCTATAATTAACTTACCTAAGTATTCTGAGAATCCTCAAAACATTGAGTAATTCATAATTTTTCAATATCAACAAAATTGAAATAGACTGTTGAATAATTTTATATAACATGCGGTAAAAGAAAATATTCAAAGATATGTTGTCGATAATCTTTCTGTGTACTTGGCCCCTTGCTTCTAGCACCTTCATTTACACTGCCATATTTTTCAATGATCAATTGCTATACGAGAGATTCATTCGAATGGAAATGTAGTTATTAATATTTTAAACCTTTCAAGGAGATGTTACACGATGCAGGTATATTTTCAAAATTCTAGATGCTCCAAATGTGATAAAATAGACTCAATTGAATAAAATACAGTTGAGCAATCAATTGTTGAAAGTCAAATCAAAATTCTGAACTATAATGTGAGAAAAAGTATTTTGTTTGTTTTGCTTCTCTGCATTGTCCACTTACATGATATTAGAAAATGTGAAAGCTAATATTACAGTAATGTAATTGCCTCATGATGCAAGAATAAGGCTGACTAGAGTAAAACCTGTGATTGAATAGTATATTGTTTGACAAGTATAAAATGTTAGCCATGTTTCATAAACATTTATTTTTTTGCCATCAAAGTCCAACTGCTATTCAACTCAACCAAGCTCCAAACACAACAAAAATTAATTTAAATCTACATTCCATACATTTTCTGAAACCATCACAAATTAGTGTTACTTTATTACCAACTGGAAAGATCTTTATAATTATATCAATACTTTTTATATATAATAACTAAGTTATTATATATAAAAAGGGGTGTATAATATATACTTTTATTATAGTTGTAGAAAACGATTTCTCACAATTGTATATCCATTTTATTGCTAGGATACTGTGTAGTAGAGAAGCTATTCTCTTCCTCAGTGTTATAATATTCTTTTTCATTCTCTGTTGGCATTATGAATATCAGTAATATGTATAATTGGAAAGTCATGTTGTATGTGGTTTAAGGAAGAGTAGAGGTTCCATTCTTTTCTGTGGAGATTGTATGCCTAAGTTCATGTTTAGGTGACCATTTGAAGTTCTTATAGATGTTACCTTACAGAAGAGTGCTTATCGAGACAGTAGTTATGATCTATAATATATCAGTTATTACTCCTGCTACATAAGTACTGTCTTTATAGATTCTTGTAATTTTTAGTCATATTTTCAACGAAACTAGACTATTGCACTGTAATAATAACAATCGTATGGCATTATTGCCGGGGAGTCTACACACATTATGTGAGATGTTCCGGCGCCGATTGCCTCTTTAACCCTGTTTTAGGTAATTAGTACCGAGGCGTACTAACCCAGGGGGACCGACGGCTTAACGTGTCCTCCGAAACACGGTAGCGATGGTATTGAAAATTTGTTGGTTTTTCGTGGGAGTCGAACCCACGTCCTCTCGGTTGTCAGCCGAGAGCGATGCCACCTGAGCCATCACCGCTACTATTGCACTGTATTGAAAGTAAACAGTGAGTTTCGGGATAGGTTTTTAAATCCGATTTAATAAGCAGACAAGAAAGTGTACTTCCAGCATGTACAAACTTTGGGGTATGGAGTGACGTGGAGGTGTATGAGCGGAAATATTCCAAAACTGTGGAAATTAATATTATGAACCTTACATCCAAAATTCAGCCTTCTAGCATTTTTGGGGAGCATTCAGCTGCAAAACGAACTTTTTGAAGAAATTTTCCACTCCTAAACTAGGGAGCATTCATTAATTACCTGGTGAGATGTCGTGAGTTCTTGCTCGACTTCGTCTCCCCCTCCCCGAATATCACGTAAGATTTTTTTAAATGCATATTTGTTATATATGAATGAGTTAATCACTGAGATTGAATTCTCGCACATCACTTGGTGAAACATCATAAAGTATTAAGTATAAACTTTAAAATAAAAACACTTGGATTATGTTTCACAATATAAAATATTTAGATACTGTATTTAGCAGTAACGAAAAGTCGACATGTTTCGAGTTATGAACTCATTATCAAGACGTTCGTTTAGAAGGGGTAATTGACTATTATGGGCGGAACTTATTTCGAGAATTTCAAGAAGGTCAAGGCGTTTTCCTTTGTTACCTGAATGTAACAATTTGGTTTTGTTGAAATCCAGGAAGTGATTGAATTTTATATTGAGTTAATCTGTGCTAATTCTATTAGTTCAAGTAAATCAGTAATATTTTATAACAATGTGAGAAAAATTAAGTTAATAATAAAACAATGGTTGTAATAAGTCACAGTTTTTTTCAGTGAAAATTATAAGTGCAAAAGTGCATCGTATGTTTATTATAAAAGGTTACGGCATTATTTTTTTATGAATAATATTTACATTGTACCGTATATGAAGAAGAAATATTTAAGTACTCCAAAAAAGTATTTACTGTTAATAAATATTTATCAATAGTTAGAAAAATACTTTTTCATATTTAATAAATCAATAAATTGTTTTCAACCAAATGAATTTATTTATAGTTAATAAATTCTTCCATCCATAATTAAACCGCGATGTATATTTTTATAAATGGTTTAGTTATATTTTAGTGGATAAACATTTTTTACTTAAGTTAACCCAGTTTTCTCGCAATTTTATACTGTTTCTTGCGAAAAAAAAATTACTTGATATTTGATGAGACCATCCCCTCCCCCACGTGAGATTGAGTGAGATTTTCCTCGACCCCCACCCCCCTAAACACCTCACGTAAATAATGGATGCCCCCTACCTCTAAATGGTTAGTTAGAGAGTTTATACGTAGATTAAGTTATTTCTTGTATTTTTTCGTGGTTTTGCATACCTCCACAGTTACTCCAGTTTGAGTTAAAGGTTTGAAATTTCGCACATGATTGAATTGATGTTTGGGAAGTGCCTTTTGCTGGTTTCAACTATTTTTGGCTCAACTACCGCCATTTTAAGGTAGACATTTCAATTTTCGTTGGTTTTGAGGTTTGGATCACTTCCACATACTCTAAGAAATGACTTAGTGAGTTGAAAGTTCATACCTATGTTAAAAAGAACAAAAATGAGGGGAAAATATGACGGAGCTCTGCTGCCAATGCGTTTTCGAATGTCAAAAATGAGAGGACAACAATTAGGTCTGTTTGAATCTCTTCAAAGTGTGAAATAATGATCTGGAAATAGAAATCGGCGTGAAAAGATTCTAATAATTGTCAGACAAATTTCAAGTAAGCTATAAGAGTTTCTTTTTCAACTATCTGCCGCTCAACTTCATTGGTGCTTTTCAATGTAATTTCCTACTACGTTCAAAAATTATGGATTGTGTTCAATGCCCCCATTTAAATTCCTCAAATCCTGAAAGTATAAACAGTCATTAAGCGATTGATAACCTATTATGATAAATCGGCGAACCATTATTGAACGGACTAGTTCACTGACAAGATTACAGAAGTTCTCCTAACATATACATAGGCATTCATCAGGCCACTTTATTTCCTTCGTTGTGGAAGATTTGTTGGGGGTCAGGATTCTTATTTTCTTCGTTGATAGTGTTGTAAATATTTGTCAGATATGGCGAAACAAACATCTTTTAGTAAGTAGTAGAAGTTTCACTACGCATTTTACTCTTGAATATTAAGTACGGAGTATATTGCGAGAAATATTTTATCTTAGGTTCCTACAGCTAATGGGAGAAGGCTTATAAGGCTCTCTTGCAAAGTTAAGGTAACTTAAAAGCTGTCTACAAAAAACATGATATCGCATAAGTAAGTATATCATAAGAAACAAAAGTTTTTCTGCTATTTCGTCCACATATGATATGTGTACATCTCTCAAAGGCCTGTGAATAAGGTATTTTTCAACTCTTCCGAAACGGAAATTAGCTTACAGCCGTTTATCCCAGTTGTGGCAAATAACAAAACAATTATTTTTTGTTTTACCATATACCTACTTATGAGTTAGTTTTAAGCAGTATTTTCCCCAACAATAATACATTATTGCAGCGTGTCGAAAGTCAACAGTCGCAGATGCGGGAGTAGCTTTTTATTCGTTTTTGATCTCCTGGGCGACGATTTTCGAAATTTTTTTCACTACGTATTTTTTGCTGGGTACATAATGGCATCTCTAGCGGCTCTCATCGAACCAAATGCGCTGAAATTTAGCCTCTATGGTTGTTTTTGAGTCGGAACGAAACCACCGCCATTTTCACATACTTTCACATATTTCTTGTCCAACTCCACACAGCTCCACTATTCTGTTCGAATCGCACCTCGACGTATACTTAAGTACGCTATGCAATTCGTGTTTTTTGTTTTGAGGAAAATAAATTATTCAAAATTTTTATTACGTTTTTCTATATTTTATGCTTCAGTGCGCGATGCACTTTTTTTTTCAGTAAAATAAATTATTTTCTTATTTTATTTCGGTTTGATATTGAAGCGAAGTCTTATTTAGTGCTGGAAAATTAAATGTTTTCAAACTTATATTTTAATGCTAAATCGAGTGTTAAATACAAATAGTGGACCAGCAGACTTTTATGATAAAAATAAATTGTTGTCAATTATATTCTGCAGATAATAGTTAGTCTGTTCCCGGGGGAGAGGGTGAACATGGGGAATTTCATACATCTGCTACGCATTTCCACCATATTTAAAAGGCTGAAAAATTACGCCCCCTGCTTGGTCGTCATGTTCTGGTGGTCACAACAAATGTTAATGATCAATGGTGGCCGTCCAGGCGCCGACCAGCATTGCATGCTTCCGATCCTGACCGCCAGACGGCAAAACCTCCAAGCCTACCGGTGATGTCCGGCATTGCATGTCCCCGATCCTGATCAGCAAACTACCGGACGAAACCTATAGCGCAGCAGTCTATACTGCCGCATAGAAAAAGAAAATGACAGGAAATGTCACGTGTTGCATTCCCCTCTCAAGCATATATGAGGAGTTTTGGCAAGGAACTTCGTTGACCTTGGACCGAATGGCACGTAATTAGCAAAAAAGACGGCCGCAGCCACATTCCCCCAAATATAGGAAAATTAGGTATTTTTCATTATAAATGTAAATGTCAGTAAGTTAATTAAGTAAAGCCAGGGTTGAAGAAGGTTGATAAACCTTATAACTTCCCAAAATGAATTATTTAGCTAGAAAACAAAAATGTATCCACCCCCTGAAAGATTTATGAACGTATTTTGATTGGTTGATTGATTGAAGGAACTTCGTCAGCCGGATTATAGGATACACTTGTATGTAAAAGGTGATTCATTTAGTGGTACTTTTTGTGGTGGCGAACTAATGTCAAATTACGCATGCGTCGAGTCACATGTCATATTTTTGTTCTGTATTATCATGGAAAGACTTAGCCCAGCACAGCTTCTACTTATTGTTCATCTGTATTATGAAAATCAGCGTTTTACGAGGAATTTGTATCGTGCATTTATGGTCTACATCAGTGGTCCCCAACCCTGTGCTATGTTTTAACGGGTTGGGGTCACAGCACTCATGCTAACAGAATATTTGGACTGCAGCGTAAAGTTATGAGAATTATGGCAAAAAAAAATACAGAGACGATGTTAAAAGCACTTTTACTGAGTATAATATTCTCACTTTTCCCTCTTTATATATTCTCTCTTGTCTCTTACATGCTAGATCCAACAATAGCTACATTCTGAATAATGAAATTCATGATTATTACACCAGACAAAATAGTCTAATTCATATAGATATTCTACGCCTAAACTCTAGTAAATCTTGTTACAATTACTACAGCAAAGTGTTTTTTAACAAACTCCCACAAAAAGTGAAAGAACTTCCTCTTAAACAATTCAAAAACGTAATAAAGTTGTTTCTAATTAAAAACGCATTCTTTGATTTCGGTGAATTTCTAAATATACAGTTCACAAATGACAGCTTTAAATCATAATTGAAAATGTGTACATTATTTTTATATCATTTTAATTTTAAAACGAAATTTTTTATATGTCCTGTGTTTTGTTATTTGTAACTGTTCAATTAATTTAATTTCATATTGTGATTTAGTTTTAGTTATATGTTGTAATATACAATATATTTTTTTATAATGACAAATGTAAACTTATGTATTACATGCTCAATAAACTGAACTGAACTGAACCCTGTGCCCGCGGGCGCCATGGCGCCCGTCTACCGTTTTACGTGTGCCGCCAGTTATGGTCTATTCTGTATTTCTGTAGACAAGAACTGATGCCTGTGCGGTATAAAACTTAGAACGAGTAGCGCAGTGGTCCCAACTGACGGTCATCGCCTGCTTCTCGACTAAAGCGCTCTTCCAACCCGGTGCAAAAAAGAAAAGTCATTTCCAGGAAAGTGAGTTGTTAAAAGAAGCATTTTTGACTGACGTCGATTGCTTATTTGAGGAATTTTGCAACAAACGTGAGATTATGTTAGCAATAAAAGTCCTCCAGTTACGATACACGATATTTCAAAAGAAGTGCAAGCTCAGTTGGAGAGTGATTTGGAAGTATGCGAATGGTTCTCATTACACCTTGAGAAGTATACAATCATAATAGGCCTAGCACAGTTAGCAGTCATGGTGAGAATAATATTTAGTGGCTTTACTATAAAAGAAGATCTATTGAAAATATTACCCATGAAGAATGAAAAACAGGAAAGGATAACTAAAACATATTTAGAACATATGCAAAGTCAATTGATATCAGTTAATAACATATATAGAACACAAAGTCAATTGATATCAATTAATATCAATGGATTTATTGCCCTCTGCAAGAAAGATAAATCATTTCCAAACTTCATGTCGTAGGAAGTGTTGTGTGGTAGAATACTACCCTTAGGGCAAGTCATGAAAATAGTTCCAAGTAGTCGAATTTATTCGAGCTGTCCCCATGCAACACCGCCTTTTCAAGGCACTATTACATGAAATATGGACAATGTTTTTTTGGAAATTAAATACTTTTTTGTACATTCTGTGTTTTATTGAAAATCTCCAACTATAAATTTACTTTAAACATTTGAATTTTAAATGTTGCCCACCCCCTAACCGGAATGCTAGAATGTGCTCTTAGGTAAAAAAAGGTTGGGGATCGCTGGTCTACATAATCGGTCTGACTAAACACACAAATCGACACGGGAAGTTTGAAACCCAATTCCATTATTGGATAATACGCGACCAACTAGACCACATCCAGCTCGTAGTGAAAAAAATATAGAGGCAGTAGCGGCGAGCGTTTCTGGGAACCGCGAAGAATCAATTCGTCTCCGTTCTCAACAGAGAGGATGGTCATATGCAACAACTTGGCATATTTTACTTAAGGATCTGGTTTTTTTTTGTCATAATCATTTAAATACCATAATTACATTATATAATCTTATGTCTAATTGATTGTTTGAAAAATATTAAAATTAGTGACGAGAAGTGTCCTAAGTCGTGGCCGACTTTATAGTCATGAACTTAATAAATACTACATATGAGTTTTGACTCGAAATCACTGTCCTAATGCCAGGAAGAGATCTGGGTTACAAAGCTTATAAAATTCAATTAGTGCACGAACTGAAGCCGATCTTCTGAATTGTCACCGTTTCAGTCAATAGGCTCTTGGTACCCTTTGGACCAGTGAATTGGCCACATAGATCATGTGACATCACACCTCTAGACTATTTTCTGAACGGTGTACCTAGGGGAGAATAAAAAAAAGAAATTTTGATCAAGAGTAAACTACTCTCATTTTCGACATTATTTAAAAAGTTTATTTGAAAAAGTTGTGAAAAATTTTAAAAAATTTTCATCTTTGAAATCACAACCACCTACGCGACAAAACAAAAAAAATTTATTTTATTGTGGTTCTAGCCTCAAAGAGTACTAATATCTCATAAACACTTTATATATAAGCGATATTAGGTGACTCCCTTAAATTACTAGTAATATTTCAATGTGAAATTTTGTCCAATTTATTATTCGAACTAGTATTATACGGATGTTTGTTGAAAATGATTCAAATTTTGACTAGTTTTTTGGTGCATATTTGATATTTCACTATGTATGTATGTCCATCCATAATAACTATGAGTATGATTCAATGACGAGAAATAATTGATTAAATGAATTAATGCTAAACAATTAAATGATACTAATCGGTAATGATCACGTCAATCATAAAATTTCAAGTGGGTTTTTTTTTGTTTTGTTGATTTCAAATCTGAATATTGTTTTCAAATTCAAACAACTTTTTCAAATAAACTCATTTAATAAAATCGTAAATAAAGGTAGTTTACTCTTGACCAAAATTTGTATTTGTTCTCTCCTGTACACTGTTCGGAAATTTAGAATTTTGACATCTCAAATCTAAGTTTTCCGCAATCCACAAATTTTTATCAAGAAAAAAGTTTCTGACAGCTCTTAAATTGAACGAGATAGACTTTTTGGGTTAATTGTTACCGAAGAACATCCGAATGATTTTTAAACTTGTTTTCTAACGGAAATAATCAAGTTTAATGAATAACTATACAAACAGACAACAGAGACTGGTAATACGATGTTTAATCTTTCCTTATTAATCATCATCGTCATCAGTATCATTAATTATACTCATCATTAATACGCACCTGTTTGAAAATTACCTACTATTCCATCAATATCGTGCGATGTATGCGTCATACTCTCGGAAATATCCTTGTCCAAGGTTATCATAATACCTTGTACTGCACGCCACGTTTTAAGTCTTATTTTCCCCAAAAATTATAGACTTGCAGCGTATCGAAAGTCTACAATCGGGTGCGGGAGTAGTTTTTTCATCCGTTTAGACCGACATTTTTTTGAATTCTGGTATATACAACCAATTGATTGGGCCAATAGTTGGTGAAAATCCATATTAATGTAAATAGAACTAAGTGGGTTATATATTTTTAAATGCTTATTATTTACCCATAAACACAAAAATTACTATGAGAAAAACAGAAGCAGAAATACAACGAGGAAAATAGAACAATCAAATCATGAAAAACATACTAGTTGACCATGGTCAATTTCATACATTACATAAAGTGAACAAGAAAAATTCTTTAATAATTTAAAAATTATCAAATAACTTTCCTAGGAAGCTGGTTATACGTATTCTGCAACGCAATTCTGCATTTTCAGTCTAAGCGGTGAATTGTTGTTTCCCAATATCTTTGGTGGGATGGCGCTCTGGATTGTTATCCAGCCAATGTTACTGACCACGATTTATATTGGGGAACAATTAGAATTTTGTTAATTCACTCCGTGTCAAATAAGCTGCACTGATGAGATCTAATAAGATCGAAACAGCTGTATGCAGATTTTGAGTCGGGGTGACTTGACAATTTCTATAATTCACCGTTCGATTGTGAATGCAGATTTTGCGTTGCTGAATACGTATAACCAGCTTTCTAGGAAAGTTGTTTGATAATTTTTAAATTATTAAAGAATTTTCCTTGTTCACTTTATGTAATGTATGAAATTGACCATGGTCAACTAGTATGTTTTTCATGATTGATTGTTGTTTTGCGTATCAAGCGACTAGAATATTCGAGCGCGCTCTTCGTGAGTATATCTTTTAAATCACGTATGTTAGTGTGCCTTGGAATCTAGGAAAAGTTGTTGTTTCCATATCTTGTGTGGGAATGGCGCTCTGGATTGTTATTCATAATTGATGAGAATTAATAAGATCCGATGATCTAAAGGAATTTCTATAATTCACCCGTTTGACAATTTTGCGTTGAATACGTATAACCAGCTCAGGAAAGTTGTTTGATAATTTTTAAATTATTAAAGAATTTTCCTTGTCACTTATGTAATGTATGAAATTGACCATGGTCAACTAGTATGTTTTTCATGATTTGATTGTTGTATTTTGCGTATCAAGCGACTAGAATATTCGGATCGCGCTCTCGTGAGTATATCCAAAGGTTTTAAATCACTATGTTAGTGTGCCTTGGAATCATATACACCACTGTTGTAGAGTCGATATCTTCATATCAGGAGGTACGTGTTTAAGCGACGAATTTCTGCATTTTCTGTCTAAGCGGTGATTTTTTGTTTCCCGATATCTTTGGTGGGATGGCGCTCTGGATTGTTATCCAGTGTACTCGACCACGATTTGTATTGGGGAACAATTAGAAATTTGTTAATTCACTCCGTGTCAAATAAGCTGCACTGATGAGATCTAATAAGATCGAAACAGCTGTATGCAGATTTTGAGTCGGGGTGACTTGACAATTTCTATAATTCACCGTTCGATTGTGAATGCAGATTTTGCGTTGCTGAATACGTATAACCAGCTTTCTAGGAAAGTTGTTTGATAATTTTTAAATTATTAAAGAATTTTCCTTGTTCACTTTATGTAATGTATGAAATTGACCATGGTCAACTAGTATGTTTTTCATGATTTGATTGTTGTATTTTGCGTATCAAGCGACTAGAATATTCGGAGCGCGCTCTCGTGAGTATATCCAAAGGTTTTAAATCACTATGTTAGTGTGCCTTGGAATCATATACACCACTGTTGTAGAGTAGATATCTTCATATCAGGAGGTACGTGTTTGAGCGACGAATTTCTGCATTTTCAGTCTAAGCGGTGAATTGTTGTTTCCCAATATCTTTGGTGGGATGGCGCTCTGGATTGTTATCCAGCCAGTGTTGCTGACCACGATTTGTATTGGGGAACAATTAGAAATTTGTTAATTCACTCCGAATCAAATAAGCTGCACTGATGAGATCTAATAAGATCGAAACATCTGTATGCAGATTTTGAGTCGGGGTGACTTGACAATTTCTATAATTCACCGTTCGATTGTGAATGCAGATTTTGCGTTGCTGAATACGTATAACCAGCTTTCTAGGAAAGTTGTTTGATAATTTTTAAATTATTAAAGAATTTTCCTTGTTCACTTTATGTAATGTAAGAAAATAGAGCCCTATTTATATCCTCAACACAGCCTGAGCCTTGTGCAGAGTGAAATAATATAATATGTCGATGAAACTATTTAATAAGCTTCCAAGAAGTTACCAATAAACATCCGACTCTCGCCAGTTTCGAAAATTGTGTTATACATACAACATAACAGATTTTATTCAATGTTGTAGTGGAAGAATGCGTTAATTTTGTAAGATTTATTTTGACGTGTTTTCTCTGTTTTTGCTGTTTTACTCTCTTAGTCTTTGTGAAAACTTATGAAAATAAATTACTATTTTTTTTTACGTCCGTGTGATAGGAAAAATCTTTTATAGACTACCCTGAGAGTATCCCGCACGCATTCTCAGGGTGTGTGAGACTCCGGATGTTGCTGGTTACTCACTAACAAATCTCTCACACATTCCTTGGAGTAGGTAGTTCTTCCTCCTGTCCTTACAGCGTCCCTTAACAAAAGAGATGAGCTGCAAGCGGCCTCTGCGGCAACACTGCTTTCTGCACGTCATTATCTCGGCCAGAGATCTGCATGCCGGAATAATCTTCAATTCTGTCACATAGTTAGCTCTCATTCCGCCTAGACAACCTATGATTAGTACGACCATCCTAACTTTATGCCCTGGGTATAGTGTCCTCAGCTCGAACATAAAATCTCTGTATTTTTTCTTTTCTGTTCTTCTTTCATCACCACCGAGATCACCACATTATTTTCGGCAGGGGACGAAAACTCGACAACAAACAATTCTTTGAGCTCTTTGTCCAGGACTATATCTGGCTTTATTGCGTGGATCTGCCGAGTTTTTGGAAAAGCATAGTTCCAGTATATGCGAGCTCTATCGTTCTCAACAACCGCTTCAATTTCTAGTGGAACATATGGTAGCACTGGTTCTTTGTCTATGCCATAAACTTCTATCAGATGGAAGTAGAGAATTCGGAGCGCCCCATTATGTTTTTCTATATACCCTGATGGAGCATGGACTCTGCAAGCAGACAGGATGTGCATAAGAGTTTCCTGCTGACTATGGCATGCTCTGCAAGTTGTTGGGGTGTCCACTTTCATTATGTTCTTTTTATACCATCTTGTATTTATCACTCCATCTTGACAAGCCACAACAACTTTACTATTATTATCATTATAAATAGATATATATATATATATATATATATATATATATATATATATATATATATATATATATATATATATATATATATATATATATATATATATATATATGTTACAGTCATAGTGATTAAATAGCTTTTATACATAATGACTCGTCATTATATATAATAGCAAAATTGACTAGACAATGTGATAAATTAATCACTTTATCCGGATATTATTCATAATAGCAAATCAAAGTAAGCCAAAGTAATAAATACGATCTATTTGACTTGTTACCCCTTCCGCTGGGGTTTTGAAATGAGAGGTCGCCCCTCCATTCGTATCAGTGTCTGATGATGGCAGATGAAATGAAAAAGCGTTTCTATGAAACTATCACTGTACTTATTGCAAGTAAAAAAAAATAATGAGTTGTTTACAAATAATCAATATTTGTCTTTAATTTTGAAAGTAAAAGAATCAAAAAATGACTGCCATATTAGTATTGGACACGGCGGTAGAGTCAGAATGATGAAAGAGATAAAATTAAGATATAAAAATGTATCTGCTGAACTCGTCACAATGTATTTGAATCTGTGTGAATCTTGTCAGAAAAAAAAGTTTTCCAAAGAAAGGTCTTATTGTAAAACCGATTATCAGGAACGAGCTTAATTCAAGGTGCCAAGATGATCTTATAGACATGCAATCACAAGGTGATGGTGATTATAAATTCATCATGGTGTAATCAAGATCACCTAACAAAATTCGTGCAGCTGCGGTCTTTGAAAAGCAAGCGATCAGATGAGGTAGCTCATCATTTACTAGATATTTTTACTACATTCGGAGCGCCTAGTATTTTACAGAGCGATAATGATAGGGAATTTGCTAACGAATTGGTCAAATAAGTCTGTGCGATGTGGCCGGAATTGAAAATCGTACATGGTAAACCTCGACACTCTCAATCACAAGTGTCTGTTGAAAGGGCTAACCAAGACGTAGAGAAGATGCTTTGTACTTGGCTGGAATCTAACGACACGACGAAATGGTCTGAAGGATTACGCTTTATTCAATTTATGAAGAACAGAGCGTATCACGCAGGGATAAATCGTAGCCCTTATGAAGCAATGTTTGGCTGTGAAGCTAAAGTCGGATTAAAAAGTCTTCCTGAAGATGCGCTACTTGAACTGTCAACAGAAGAAGAGGTAGAACCTATATTCAATGAAGACGAAACGGTTATTACAGTTGATATCGTTCCCCAATATGAAGTTACTATCAGAGAATGTGCAAAGAAAGAGTCACATCACTGCAAATGTACTAGAGAATGCGTTTCTAATAGGTGTAAATGTAAAAAGTAAAACTTCATGTGTAACTCAAAATGTCACAATAACCTTACTTGTATAAAATAAATAATAATTATGACCCAGTTAATTCATGTCAGTTCGTGTTAAATATATTATTATTGTAGTATTTAAAGAGTGATACCAAATACTTGTTTTGATCTCTGTGTTTTTTTAAATTTTCTTTCATGGCTAGTGAGCTTTAAATTTACTTTATAAATTAAAGTTAAATAACTTTATAACAATGTTAATTAATGTAGAATCATTATCTATGACAATGTTATTTAGATTCTTAAAAAAAAACATTATAATTATTTCTTTTCAAATAACAGAACCTATAATATTGCTACACTTATAGTTAGTTATGCTTAAGTCAAATTGAAATATAGTTTTATAATCTTCACCTTTACCTACTTGTTTTATTACATTATCCAATTCTTCGATGATATTATATAAAATTGCTAGTTAATGTGATTAATTCTGTGTCAATTATCACTTTATCTAAATTGAGTAGACATTATAAATAATGGCTAGATAATATATATAATATCCGGATTTATTACTTTGGCTGTAACATATGTTTATATATATATATATATATATATATATATATATATATATATATATATATATATATATATATATATATATATATATATATATATATCTATTATCTAGCCATTATTTATATATATATATATATATATATATATAAATATTTTATAATATGTATATACATTGGCGTCCCCAACAGCTCCCATCAAACCAAATGAGTTGAAATTTGGTATCTGGGATTCTGTTTGAGAGTTCGAGCGAGAACGAAAGTATCAAAATTTCGGTAAATTTTTTAACCAGTCCATTTTTACGTATATATTTCTTGCTTTTTCGTGGTTTTTGAAAATCAGCTCAACTCTCTCAGCTTCTGCACGTTGAGTTAGTGGATTGAAATTTGGTACGTGGATTGAGTTCACTTCAAAATACGATACTGTTTTCCTCAAGCGCGCTTATCTTGGAGTCACTTCGCGAATTCATTTTATTTTTTGGAATATAATAGACCATTAATTTAAATTTCGGTTTACTATTTAAGCGTGGTTTTCAAACCGTAATTTATTCCGTTCAAATCTCTACGCTATGCACTTCGTGACGGAACTCGCGCGACATATAAAGTCTTCGTAAATTCGAATATTTTTTACTCATTTACACATTTTGTGAAGTTAAAAAGAGCCTATGTACCATGAGAAAAATTTACTGAGATACCTAATACGAAAGGCTGTCAAAGTATTTTTGAATTAAACCTTTTCTATAATGAAGCAAATTAGGCCAAGCTACAGAGATTTAGAGTGAGCATTTTGTGCGAAAAGTGTAGAAGAAAATCAGCTCCGCCATTGTTTGTCAAATAGTTCCACATGATATAGTGATATGTTTTTCACTCGACTTTATTATTTATATCTTTGTTATTAACAATTTTATGCAAAAAATTTTTTTAGTTTTTTGCTTATAAAATTGAAACATCAGAGTAATCGTGATGGTGTCAATAGACTTATTGTAGAAAATGAAAAGACGAAAAAAATGAGAGGTCGGACGACTCGATCAGACCCTCAGTCTAAAAGAAAATTGGAAAAAACCGGCCAAAATGCAGTTTTTTCAAAAGTTCATAACTCGGTTGTTTTTTGAGTTGTAGCGTCGATCCTCCGGTTAGTATTATTTATCAATATAAACTTTATTTGTGCGAAGAGCAGGAACTGTCCGATGCATAGTTTTTGATCTGTGGCCATTTGAATATTTTACTATGCAATTTTCCAGCAGACCTGAATGCGACAGGTAAAGTCCGATTTCAATTTACAAAAAAGATTTTGAAAGTAGAATTCTCATAGTCCAAAACGTTAATCTTGGTTTTTCATGAAAACGCTGAGAAATATGTTAAAAATAAAGCTGAACATGACGAAAAAGGGCCGAGCGCGTGAGAATAGTTGAAGTGTGGGGGTAGATCAGCAGGCAAGGATAAGCACGGTTATTTCTCGGCCGTTTTTCGTCATGTTCAGCTTTATATATGCGATTTTTTGCATAAAATTGTTAATAACAAAGACATAAATAATAAAGTCGAGTGAAAAACATATCACTATATCATGTGGAACTATTTTACACACAATGGCGGAGCTGGTTTTCTTCTAACACTTTTTACATGAAAAAATCTCTGTAGCTTGGCCTAAATCGCAAAAACGTCGATGATGGAGCTATCTTTGTATTACGCTTCATTTTATTTTATTCGGTAATAACTAATAGAAATGACTAATCTATTGTGTTTACCGAAACGTTATCAGAGATCATAAGACTTCAAGGATATTTTCAACAAAATAATAAATCTACTGTCATATTACAATGAAATCTTATCATGAGCATATGATATGATCAAGAATAATAATTTTCTTTTTCCCGCAGGCTAGGCAATTTCAGCTTCGAAAGTTGAATATTGGAGGCCGTTTCTTTATGTAAATCAATCTCAATTAGGAAGTAATAACACACTCTTTTCCTTAATATTTGATGAAATGTTATTTCACTTGCCTTACGTTTCGGTCTTCCCAAGGATTTTTTGAACATTGCAAGGATGAAACACAGAGTGTTGATACTCAGATGAACATGCGTATGAAGATACTAGATGCCATGAGATAAAAAAAGAATTTGTAACATATGAGCTCTAGGTATGTGGCATTTCGTTGGACTCATTTCGAGAATGCGGCATCAATGTGTTACAGGAAGTAGTGCGAAGCGCACTCTATTGAATTTATACTGTTGAATATTATACATTTTTAGTCGTATTTTCCCTGAAGATAATGTACTATTGCAGCGTCCTTAAAGTCAACATCATGTGCGGAAAGCAGTCAGGTGCTGCTGGACTAGTTTTTCTATCTCCTAGATAACGATTTTCTAAATTTTTTTATCTACAACCGTGCGTAAATTATGTTTTTACACACCCATATTAGAGCGGTAACTAGTACTCTAACGCACTAGTGCGGTAAAAATCAGTTTAACGCACTAGTGCGGTAGAAATCATTTCAACGCACTAGTGCGGTAAAAAATTATGAAACAATCTTTTGTTGAATTTTTATTGAAATGATTTTTATGGGAGCACCATTCGATTAACATATCATAGGCCTTTTCGTAGCGAATTCCGGATTTCTGTGGTAGCAAGTTCGCCGTAGCAGCTTCAACTAGCCGTGAAATCTCCATATTTCCGACTGACATTTTGACTGACAACTTCAAAGTGGCGTTGCTTTTTTTCGTCGCTATGGCATCCTAATTTTCATAACAATAAAAAAAGTTAAAACATTGCTGGTGACCAAGTTGGGAAATTTTAGACTATAATTAATTTGTATTTAATCAAAACGAACGGTTGTAGATAAAGTAGTATACATAACTCGCGTGGTAAAGGTTTTTAGGACACTTAAGTGAATGAAGACTCGCCTGCGGCTTGTTTTTCGAACTTCACTTAGCGTGTGCTAAAAACCTAGTTACCACACTTATTATGTAATATACTATTATTTTTCTGATGGTACATATTGGCTTCTCCAGCGGCTCCCATCGGGTCAAATGTGCTGAAATTTGGTACTTGGGATTGTTCTCGTTGCAGAACGAAAGTGTCAAAATTTGGGTAAATTTGTGCAACCGTCGCTATTTTTACGTCGATATTTTCTGTTTTATCGTAGTTTCTGAAAATTTTCCAAAGTCCACAGCTTCTGCAGATTGAGTTAGAGGGTTCAAACTTAGGACGTAGATTGAGGTAATTTTGAGGAAGTGCCTTTGGGTAGTTTTAAGCATTTTTCTTTGTCACGCTGCCCCGCGCGGAGACTATTCCACTCCATCGACCTGCTTCGATGCAGTACACGATGCACTTCGCGAATTTTTTTTTTTGCAGTAGAGGGTTGAAATTTGGTGCGTGGATTGAGTTGATGCTGAGGTACGTTCCTTCGTTGGTTTCAACTTTTTTACTCAACCACGATGAACTTCGAAAATTAAAATAAATTATTTTCAACTTATTCGGTTTGCTATTTAACCCTTTCAGGGCAACTGGTTAGCTAGGAAGAGCACAGTTTGTTAGTCATGAGTAAAACTGCTCGTTGGCTATTTCAGTATAAGTGTGTTTTGTGGGTTGTCTAACATAGCAAAATTTGACGTGTTCATCGAAGACAGACCGAAATAAGTCGAAGTGCGTATAACGTGCATTTGTTTACTATAGTTGGACACTACTCAGAGGATCTGCTGAAATAGTGTGAATATGTTATTTTTATTTATGAATGGTGGAAAAATGGCTCCAAAGTTATTTACTTATATCTTACTTATGCATTTTCATGAATATATTGAACGTAAATGTTTCCTTTCTTTCGAAATTACTTATTTTGTTGGGGTCTCCTGAAGTGACCACTGGGCACTTACGTAATCGTGTTATCTTATTTTAGTTCTGAGGAAGCAAGTTTGAAGTACCTACCTACTGAATAGGATTGCCAATTTTCGAAAGGACCAACCCGGGAGATTTTTTTAAGGAGTTTAGTAGGGAGGGGGTTGAAGAAAATGTCAATCATTTATTTATTTTTAATTTATATATACTCTGCTTCTAATATTTGACAGTTTTTTTACCACGAAATAATAATCATTAAAAATCGAAGTTTGATTAGTCGAGCGCAGTAGCGTATAATTCTAAAAAACTGGGGAAATTAGTCACCCCGGGAAGTCGTGAGGTTGACTATTATTACCGGACTCATCCGGGCAATCCGGGAGGGTTGGGAACCCAATAACTGAATATTTAGAAAATCTTCCTGCAGATGACTTGTATGATTTGTAAGAAATGTTCAGCGTGCAAAGTAGAATTGTGTTTGAAACATGACAAAAACTGTTTCATGTTAGGTATATTACGCAAAATAGGTTATATTGTTTGGTTATATGTTCCTACTGGTTATGTGGAGTGACCACGTCCTGCAGGATAATCCTTGTGTTTTTTATCTTGAAATTAGTTTCATTTTCTTCGATTATCTCTAATAAACCATTATCAAACCATACATAATATTTTTTCCACAAAAAAATAATTTGGGCCGGATAGGGTTAAGCTTGATTTTTCGATATATAATTCAATTCTTTAGAATTGCATTTCGACGCGATGCATTGCGCTCGAAAAATACTACTTTCGTGATTGAGCTCTGCTGTTCACGAGTTTTTTAAAATCCGTTTTAGATCTTCTAGACAACGATTTTCGATGTCAATATATAATTTACATTTGTTTCAATGTAGAACGAAACTATCAAAACTTCTCCAACCGCCGCCATTTTCACGTAGATATTTGTGTTTTCATTTATATATTTTTACGGCATATATTGTCGTCTTGAGCGACTGCCATCTAACCAAATGAACAGAAATTTGGTGTCTGCGGTTGTTTTCGACGCAGAACTGAACTCTCAAAATTTTGGTAAATTTTTCCAAAAGGCGCCTAAATTTGCGCAACTTCACAGCTTCTGCAGATTGTGTTCGATGGTTGAAATTTGGTACATATATATTGAGTTTAAGTTGAAATACGTTCTTCTGTAGGTACCAACTCTTCTCCTCAAGCGCGCTGCACTTCGCGGTGACTTTTCCGTTCGAATCGCATTTCGACCTGCTTCGCTATCAGTACGTGATGCACTACGGTAATTTTTTATTTTTGTGAATAAAATGAATTATATTTATTAGGGTTTGCGATTATATTGTGGCCTTTCAGTACGCGATGCACTTCGCGAATTTGTTTCTCAATAAAATGAATCATGTTCTAATTTTCATTTCGGTGTGCTATTGAAACATGGTTGGACAAGGAGGCTCCGTGGCGGAGCGGTTTAGGTAACGCTATGCCGTCTTCGTTGACGGAGTTGATGGGTTCGATTCCCACCGTGTTCTTGGGTGTTTGTATTCGTCGTATGAGTTTCAGCGGTAACATTTATATATATTTACTGGGTAATGTACAGAGTTTACGAACCCATGAGGGTAGATGGTGCGAAATATTCGCCTGTGCCCCACCATCCCCTTTAAAAAAAAAATGGTTGGACAAACCATAATTTATTCCGTTCGAATCGCACTTTGACGTGATTGCGCAAAAAATGCGATCTTAGTGACGAATCTCTGCTGCTCACGGTTTTTTTAATGTTTACTAGTAGGTATTAATAATTTCGCATCGTTTAATATTCACATTATAAATATTTATATTCAAATAATTGTTGTATCGATTGATTGAGTTCTATTTAGTTATAATTGATTGACATCAATTTTTCAATGATTGAAGTATCGAGGAGAATTATCAGGTCCAGAGAAAATAACAAAATGTTCACACGCTAAAACTTCTTGTCACTTTTTGTAAAGAAATCAAACTTTCCTTACAACAGCACATCAACAAAAATTAACTGATCAAACATTAAAGACACAAATGATCGATAAATACATAATAACACATGAAAGACTGATAGATTATTAAAGTTAAAGATATTTTCACTACTTACCACATTTTTTTGATAATTAAGTACACTCAAAAATTATCAAATTTGAATCGTTTTGAAGCTCTACTAAAAAAATTAATTATTTTCTGTTTTGAGAAAGAAACAAAATAGCATTTTGATGCAAGCATTAAGAGCCTTGACCCTTTTCGAGAGCCCAGGACTTATTCTAAAGCTCAGGCCCCTTTCGAGAGCCCGCACCCTTTTCGAGAGCCCGGACCCCTTTCGAGAACCCAGACCCTTTTCGAGAGGCCGGACTCTTTTTGAGAGCCCGGACTCTAGAACAGTTGTCCCTCCCTACCCCATCGCAGAAATTTTAAAGAGCAATGTCTTACTTTATGCGAGTTGGTTCTTGACAAATGGCATCTCCTGGCAAAAAGTATTCCGCCATGGATTTATCATTTGGTTCTCATTGAGTTGTTTTAAATGGTTGTTGTAACTCCCAACCACAAAGGATGAAATAAAATGGGTGTGACATTATTATATAATAATAATACAGATGCTCCATTCTTTAGTATTAATCACAAGTACAATAGTCGCCTCAGTCTTCCGTAAAAGTAGAGAGAAAACTTCATCATATCTCTTTCATATAAACAGTTTAGAGGCTAATAATCCGGTTCAGGATGTTTATTTATTGAACCTTCACCTCCGTCTTCAGTTAATACTTTGAATATGTATATTGTTTCAGCTACGACATGGTTCATTTTGGTCACGCCAACTCCCTACGTCAGGCCAAAGCTTTAGGCGACTACCTCGTCGTGGGGGTGCACACAGACGCTGAAATATCGAAGCACAAAGGTCCGCCGGTCTTCAACGAACAAGAACGCTACAAAATGGTCAAAGCGATCAAGTGGGTGGACGAGGTGGTGGAGGCGGCGCCGTACGTGACCACACTAGAAACGATGGATGAGTACGGATGCGATTTCTGCGTACACGGGGACGACATCACCATGACCGCGGACGGGGTCGATACGTATCACCAGGTGAAGGCAGCGAAAAGATACAAGTGAGTTTTTTGTATGTTATCAACGACAACAAGCAGGATGTTGATTTTTAGGGTTCTGTACCCAAAGGATAAAAACGTAACCCTAACTAAGACTTCGCTGTCTGTCTCCAGACTGTATCTCAAGCACCGCGATAGCAAGATGAAATTTTCACAAGTTATGTATTTCTGTTGCCGCTATTACAGCAAATACTAAAAACAAAATAAAATGAATATTTAAGGGGGGCATAGTCAATGGTACGGAACCCTTTGTGCGCGAGTCCGACTGGCCGATTTTTGTTCTTGCGAAGATCAAAAACAAACATTTTTTGCTCTTCAGGATTAAGTTCCATTTTTGTATAATTGAAATTTTGGGAATCCATAGAAATCAACAGGTAGATGAAATCTGATAACTTGTGGAATCAACAAGTAGACCTGAATATTTCCTTCTGCTGAAGATATTCAATATCTGATGCAGTTTGTACAAGTCTACTTGAAGCATTTTAATTTTTTAAATTGTTCCCGAGTCGTTATAATAATTGCTCAGGAAAGTCTCACTACCAAAGGTATGTAATTTCAATAATTATTTATTTAAATAAATGAAGAAGGAATTTTGTATAAAAGTGTATAATTCTTCAAAAATGCAGAGTGCTTTTGACTTTCGTCATCTTCAGATAGTCGAAAGCGGTTTGCATTTTTAAAGAATTACCACTTAGGGTACGAACATAAAAAGTAAGTCGCGGTGGAGGTGGAGGTCGCGGTCGATATTCATGTAAAACAAACATATTGAGTTGAATGGAAGAGAACAGAGCAGGTAAGTCGCGGTGGAGGTTTAGCGCGAAGCTATCCAGAAGGTTTACATCGATGCTTTTGAAAATCAAATCAGTTTGTTTTACATGGATGCTTACCTCGCGGTCTACAAGGATGCTTCGCTGTGATTGGTGCGTTAAAGTCAGTGTTGGTTCTTCTTGAAGAGTATTTAATCATTATAATAGAGTTTAATGACTTCAGACTCATTCGATTTCGAAGCTTATGTTCATGGCACTAAATTTAATATCCTTTCAATTTCAGCATTCTATTTCATTCAAAGGCTAAAAGTGGGACACAGACAGACTTGTCAGAATGATATGCGATTTCGGAACGCAGTTCCGAATATAGAGAAGATAGATTTCTGGGCTTAGATTCTGCCATATTTTTTGAAGATAGTTAAAATACTTATTCATTTTTTAAATTAAACTCTAGAAGTCGTCAGAATAGTCGCTAGATTTTTTTGTGGTAGACATATAATTCAAGCCGCTGTAGAAAACGAAATGTCGCCAGATCTAGCGGCAAAGTCGCTAAATTCGCAATACTGGCTCTACTGAGCATTGCTGGTAACCTTCTTGCTATCTGCTGTCGACATCGACCGCGACTTAACTAGTAGCATCCACCGCGACTTAACTTGTTCGTACCCTTATACCAAATTCCCTCTTCATTTATTCTACACAAGTGTATTCAGCTTCCCACATTGATTATTCAGTTACTATCAAAATATTATATTATGAAACGTGTACGAAATGTAGCATAATTTGCACGAGTGCAAAATTATACTTTTTCTACAACTGTTTTATGTCCCATTTGAAGTGAGGAATAAATAAGTGTAATATTGTTCATTATTATCAAATATTGCAAACTTTTGTTACTAAGTATACTTCATCGGGAGCTTCTCTTATAAATTTTTCGACGCCAGTAAAAATCTTCGATTTCTTGGGTGTATAACCATCTGAATGCCGCTTGAGAAAGGCTTTTAATTTCAAGTATTCACTAATATTTACATTATTATTAATGCTGAGAGTCGTTCTTAGCATTCAATATTGAATCCACAGACTAGAGCTTTTCATTTTCTTTGCCAATTGGGCAAAATAAGCTAATAAAATACTTTCGGAAAACGCATTTGCTTTTTCACCGATCTTCCAATCCAAGAAGAGAACGTGAGCCCGTTGTTAGAGCTTTTTCGAAGTTTGTGGTAGCAAATCTAAAGTTCTTACCTCAGCACCTTCTCATTTGCTTAGAGGTGTTAATTCCACATCACTTTCACTTTCCATCATATTAAAATTATTCGAAATTAAAACACCTAATGCGTGATAAATGTCTGTAATTATAATGACAATGACAATTCAATTTGTTTCAAATAACATGTCACAACGATCGCATCAAAGACACCTTGAGGAAAACGAATACCAAATGGTTGATATTGCACGCGTCGGCTATGCACAGTTGCTAAGGAAACCGTGCAAAATGAAATGTTGCCTAAAATGTGTATATTTTAAGTTTTAATAAATGATGATTTATCATTGCAAGAACTAATCAAAATATAAATAATTGGTTTAACCATGAAACGTGAAGGCGTAAAATTCTTTTAAAACATCAAACATTGATCAAAACAATTGAATGAAAATGCATCACGAAAGTGGTTTTTACATAAAGCAAAAAAAATCCAATTTATAAAATGAAAACCAGCTACTGAACGGATGGACCAGTTTTTAAAGTTTTAGGACTATCGCCGATATTTGTTTCAAGCTTCTCTACATTTGATCCCGAATTCAGAGTCAGTATCAAAAGAGTTTACATACGATGTAACACATCCCTACATCCTTGAAAAATCTGGAAGCCCGGGAAATCTCTGTAATTTTTTTTTCTCCTGTAATTCTCAGGGATTTTTGAGTTCACACTTTTCCAAATTTGTTTTCTGTAAATGTAAAACCAGTATTTTCAGAAACTCTCTTGGTAAAAAGATGTATTTAAGACATTGACAGAAACAAGTTAGCAACGCCACATAAGTGAGCGTAGAGTGGAACTTCTAAACGACATCTAGGTTATGTGCGTATAGGAGAAACTTGAAAAATTTTATCAAACCGGAAGTGACTCATTTAAATTTATTTTTTTATAATCTTTAATAATAATTTGAAATTTTTCCTCTAACTTTTACTATTCTCTAGATAGGTTAAGTACCTATCTAGAGAATAGTAAAAGTTAGAGAAAAAATTTCAAATTATTATTAAAGATTATAAAAAAATTAATTTAAATGAGTTACTTCCGGTTTGATAAAATTTTACGTGATCGACTTAAGGTCATAGGTCATCGGAGTTTTCGACTAAGGGTATATCGACCATCCCGGTTCAGAATCTGTTGAGAGCTAAGCTGTATCTCTTACCGTTCTTCTGCTGAAGCATGCGTACAGACATACAGACAAAGCCGTTGTAAAAGACTTCTACTTTTACGTTTAGAAGTCTAAAAAACCTATGACAGGACTGGTCCACGAGAGTAGTGTTGAGTGGGACATACAAGAGGCAGTACATTTGTCCACTACAGGACGTCAAAATGTAAGAGCGGCTCAACATTTTATATTGTACTGTACTGCTTCAAATTTTATGACGCGGATGTCGCGCTAGGCGCTTCTTACTTTCCGTCTCCGTAAAACTGTAGGATGAAGACAAAGAGGAAGTGAGACGCAAGTTACAAATTTATTGCATTATTGCTTTTCGAGTCTCGTCGGGCGATAAGGAAATATCCTATGAGGCACGTATTGAAGCGACTGTTTTGCTTTGAATATCCTAACCCTTCAAAATATATTAATTGTTTATATTTTTATTTACCTACTTACAAACAATATTCACTATGCTAATCGTTTCATATCACTTTGCGATACTGATTATTAATATATCATCAATCAGAGTTCAGACTGTAACTTTTTTGTACTGCAATAAAATCAAATGTCATATTCCTACTCGTAACTTCAAACGTATCTCCGAGCTTCAGTACGCCTCGCGTCATTTGAAGTGGGACATTGTACTGGCTCGATACAAAAAAGAGGCTACTCTTACAAACTCATTTTCATGTCGTGTCCTACCCAACACTACACGAGAGGAAAATCGTATCACGATACACCTGGAAAATAATAAAATCAGCTAGAATATCCTGGAATTCTCAGGAAATTTCAGATTCTGACTTGAGTAGACACCGTGCTATAGTGTCTATAGTAAAATTTTGAAGTATATGCCTAGATCTACGAAGTACTTAGTGGCAACGGCAAAACTAGTAATAAAGTAAATCGGCGTCCCCCCAAATTAAAAATTGACCAGTTTCTATTAAACGATCTATTCTGGTGGAAAGTTTTATCTTACTTATATATTATTGAAGTCGATAAAATTTTCATGGTCGCATTTGTAGTTCTATGTTTAACAGGGTCCAGCTGGACAGCCGTATAATATGACATGAAAAGCCAATGAATTCTCATCATGACATGACGAAGCTAATGGAACATTATCCTCGCAGGTTTAGTGGAAATTTATGTTTCACGTTAACTTTGTTTTTATTCGTATTTTCCCCTAACGTAATGGACTATTGCACTATATCGAAAGTCAACAGGTGAGATGCGGGAGTAGGTTTTATATCCGTTCGAAAGTAAAGTAAAATAAAATTTATTGATTTTCAAAGACCACAGTGAAAGTTTTATGAAATACGTCTTACGTTACATTGAGTTAATTCACATTTAAAATTAACAATTTAACAATTAGTTCGAAATTCGCACCTGAAGAAGCTGTAGTGTCAGCGAAACGCGTTGTGCAACTGTTGTTGTTTTATTATATGTGAAAATCGTTCAAAGTTTCATTTCTCAAACATGTTAACAATTGATTTTCATCGAGTAACGGCCTTATCAATTCAAAAACTCAACAAAAGTGTACACCATGTAAAAGAAAATATTATGTACAGGCTGTCCCATTTTCGATGTCCTTAACCCTTTGACTGCCACGTGTGTCTTATCGGCGCACACGGCTTCTGCACTGAACGCCGTATGCGCGATATTGACGCACACTTATAAGAAGTATTATTCGCTTGCTGTGTCTGAAGCGCGCACAGTTTTCGTATATTTGTATGGGGTAATAGATAGCCCTGGCGTAGAAGAACTTTCACCAGAAATAGCCTACAGAAATAAAGTATATTTTTTGTTTGGTTCAATTTTTTATTTAGAAAAATATCTTCAATGCAAAACTTAAAGTTATTGGATATACGTGTGTATATTTAATGTTTTCACCTCTATATATTATACAAAAACAAATATTTATGATATTTTATGTAATTTGTAGAAGCAATCTTTACACATATGTGGTTTCCCGGGACATCCTACACATACATAGCGTACTGTCTTGGCCTTCTTCATGGCATAATTTCTTCCTTGCGCCTCAGAAAATCTATTGTAGCAACTCTTGCAACGGCTTCTAATCACTCTAGAGCTTTTCTCTGAAACTTCTAGCTTGTGAGCGGTCAATGGCTGATGTCCTGCAATATATTCTAGATCAACCGGTTGACCATAATGAAGCAGCTGGGAGCATAATTTCTCCCTGAACTTAACCATAGAAATATTTTTCCCATTTACTTTATTATAAAGGAAGAGGGAATTTACGACAGTTGTTCCCAGTAAGGCCTCCACTGCTACCTTTCGGTACCATTTCAATTCCTAACTACTCACAATAATACCGGCACATCTAAATAACCTCAAAACGCACAGGAAGCTATAATAATTCACGCCACATGAAGATAAATACGCAAAGACTCGTCAATTCGCTAAATAGTGGTGCGGAAACACCCGAACGGTGCAGAAAGCGATGCAAGGTGACGCACATATGTGTGAGTTAAAATGAAGCACACGGCTCAAACCGATTTTTAGTTGCTCTTGCGCCGTGTCAGACATTTTGTCACACAAAAAAAAATATGCAGCATCACCAAAAAAATTAATACAAAATTACTTTTTCTACCGCAGGTAACCACTAGACACCAATTTGATACAATTTTGACAACAAAAAATTTTTGGCGCAGAGGCAGTTATATCTGAACTGCCTTGGCAGTCAAAGGGTTAAGGGGTAACTCGCTAATTTTTGAAGATAGAGATTTGCGGTTTTCGCGATCGTGGGCTACTTTTTTTGTGAATCTCACGATACCGCATACAAAATTTTCATAGCTTGCTTCGTTTTTGAGATACAGGTTGAAGTTGAAAATATTGCATTTTGGTTCCCCTCTTGTATCACAGCTGTCTTTTAACTTAGAGAAAAAGTAAAAAATGTTTTTTATACACTTTTTTAAGTAAAATCTAGTGGCGTTGTCAGATTTTTGAAATGAGCTGTCATTGTTAAGATATAACCCAATGTTATAATTTTTTTAATGGAACACTCGGTATATTTTTCCATATTCAAAACACAAATGCTTTGCGCTTTTCAAAAATATATAATACTTATATAATATTCTAAATATTAGCCCTGTATTCAGATAATTTTCTTTTTTTTATGGCAAGTCAAGACAAATATCACTTTAATAGATCGTTCGGCGCAATAAGCAAAAATATCCCCTTTAAGGACATCGAAAATAGGACAGCCTGTACTATTGGGATCTGACATAGAGGCGGAGCTTAGGTGATATCGTCAAAACATGGCGCTAAAAAACCTTTTTGAACACTGGTTGTATGAGAGATTTCATAGTTTTTTGAGTTTTTCATAACAATGTTAGTCTCAAGTGAAAGTGTGAAGCGGTATGCAGATGAAAACTTACTCAAGAGTAATAGGTGATAGGTTGGAAAGATGCAAATTCATCATGCTGCTTTTTGTCTATCTGAATTTACAGAACGAGGAGAAATTTTATTCTGCACTTGTCCATGTGCTACTGCTGGAAAGTGTAAACACATTGTGATGTCACCTTCAACCCTACATTTGAGACTTTCCTTATGAAATTGAGATTGGTCTCTTTCTGTGAAAACATACTGGTTAAATCCTGGATGGTTTGATGGACTATATTTTGAATATTCAATGAAGTATCAGATTTAAAGTCTCGATTAATTATTTCCGAACGTGCCCGGTCTGCTTTCAAATTTCGTTTCCTTATCATAAGCTTTTGGAAGATTACATTTAGGAACGGAATGTTTCTTTAAAACTCTCCTATTGGCTGCAGCATCTTCAATTTTCCTTAGTTAAGAAAACTAACCTACATTTCAATCATAGGAGTTATTCACATGGAATAATGTACTATTTTTTAAATGCAAGGAACACATCGTCATTCTCGGAGTTGTGTGATTCTTCTTCAGATTGATGTTCCATACCTTCAAGAAATCTTTTTCTATTCTCCAAATTAATATTCTCTATCTACAAAATATTTGAAACCGATGAAAGCTAACACTTTCATTTTTATATGCTTTTGAATTACAACTTTTCAGGCAACAGCACTCTTAGACATGCTGATTCTACGTTTTGCAAAATTTGCACTTTCCATTTTTCACCTTTTACGCCGTAATTTGTAAGAAATTAGAAACTGGTACTTCCAGTTGCATATTATATTAACGTTGAATATAAAATCCTTATCTATCTGGCCTTCAGATTGCTGGAATGTCAACCCTATGTAATGTTGTTGACAAATTAAAAACAGTTAATGTAAAATTATTTATTCATTTTTGACAACAAACTAAATTATTTAATCAAGTCAATGGATTTCGTAGAAGGTACAGGCCACTGTGCAAGCCTTTGTGTGCAGGAAACAGATTCATTTTCGTTTTCAGCTGGACAAGCTTGTAAACAAAACAACAATGCTGTCACATTACTACAAACTTCCCCCAAACCTGCCATACATGTGCAATGTTCACTGGAAACAACCCCATCTGATAACGGGATTAGCCAAACCTTGCTTTTTGAGAAAGTCTAATCTGTAACAATAAGAAAGTTATTGATAAAAAAATATAATAGTGAAATATAACATTTAGAAATAATAAAATTGTTTGCTATGCCTACCTTTCCAACAACAATGTAGGCAATATCATTCATTTGTCGAGCCAAAACATCTTGGACATACCCAGACTCATAATATTTGTAGGCCAATAAAGATTTGTAGGTTTTAAGCTGCTGTCCAGTGTAGAAGCTATGACTAAGGATTATATAATTTACCAAATGCATCAAAGATACTGAAGGGATTACTTCCAGATCCTTGGATCCTTCTCCAAATGAATATGGGTCTATATCGTCTATTATCTCCAAATGAATATGGGTCTATATCGTCTATTATCTCCAATTTCTTGTCGTAGCGGACTTTCACATCATCGGTAAGAGTTGAATAATATTCACTACGAGACATAACTCAAGAATTTGTTGAATTTTCACTCTGAAATACTATAAAACTCAAAAAAAACAAACAAATGCATCTATCAATAACGAGTATCAAATGACAGTAATGACACAATAAAGTTTGTCTGCCCACCAAGTGAACATAGAGGACCTGTCAAAGTCACGTGACCTAAAATGATCTATTGAAAATCTTGCGCTTGTCAGAAGCTATCGAATCTTATCGATTCGATGTTTCATCTTTTGTACATAAGTACCGTACAATTTGATTTAAAATCGATTTTGAATTGAAATGGCGCACTAATCTCATAATTTATTTCGTCACGTAACCTTGACGTTCCGGCAATTTTTGAGGAAAAATAACTGAACAAGTTCATCCTGAATCTAGAGGAAGCTAAAAAAGACGGATGTTGTATCGAAACGATTGAGCATGTATAATTGAAGTTGATAAATAAAATGCGACACGTGTGAATAGATTTTAGATCGATTCGTTCGGTAACACAGGCCATTAATTTTTAATCGTATTTTCGTCGAGAATAATTGACTATTTTACTGTAGCGAAATTTCCCGCAGCGAAGTGCGGGAGTGATTATATGTGTAAGATAAGAGCACCAGTTGTCGACACGTTAAGAAAAAAAAATCAGTTATTCTGGCACAGATTCCAGAGAATTGAAGTTCATATTAAAACTACCATGCCTACCGAATGTTCATAGTTTAGGCTTCACGTCGAATCAGAAATTGGGATGATTTTTAACCAATTAAGAAAAAAATAAACTGCAAATGTCCCTAAGCTCGACACGCTAAATTAAGGATGTTCCAGTTCTTGACACTGTAAATGCTCCAGTAGTCGACACATATAAATAACATCAGTTTTGATCATGGGGAATATACATAACAAGAAAAATGTATGTTGTGAAAGCAGGAAACAATAATAAAATATTCAACACATTGGTGAATTAAATATCTTATAGGTAAAATGAAATAGAAATATTTTAAGATCACAAATATAACAAAAGCTTTCTTTAGTCATTTTTATAGTTCATTTATTGCTAAGCCATTGAGACATCGGTAGCTGGCCCTTCCCCCAAGTGTAGTCAGTTCTGGAGTCTCGACTTTACTGATTATCTGATATCGAATAAAATACATGATATCAAAACAGCTACAAATTCCTTTCTTCGACTGTCAAAGTTTTTCAACCCATAACTAATATGTTTCCACGTGAAACAAATGCTCGAATAATATATAATTATATGAATAGAGACGCATTCCTTTTGCCACTCTTAAACTCTGATAATATAAAACTTTCTTGCTTCGTCAAGTCTTCAAAGCTAATATTTTCAGAACGCACCTCTTCCCAGTCAGAATCATCTGATTCTCGGTATCAAATTCTGTCTGAATCCTAAGAAGACGACTCTGGTGGCAATGGTTGTTCTGTCTTTATCAACTTAAGTTTCTTCTGTTGTGTTCTAACTCTTTCTTGGCATCTCTTGCTTTTTTCCTTTCTTCTTTACGCCTTTCTTCTTCTTGTTCCTTACATTCTTTTCTTTTATAGTACTCTATCACAGCAGGTAGAATTTCTCTCTTTCGTTTGTTCGCTGTGAAGAATGTTCTGGCCACAGCAAAGCTAGTTCGAAAGGCTATAAAAAAAAGCCGATGTTATTTGTTCTGATCCGTATTGAATGAATAAACCATTACAGTTAAATTGGGCTCTTTTCACATAAATACTTTCTTTTCCTCGACAACCGTATCGACTATAGGAGATTACCACACCTGTACGATAACTTGATCCAATATTCGTCACCCCATGTCGACTATTGGAACGGATCTTTGGTGTGGATCACACTCCGTTCCAATAGTCAACATGGGGTGACGAATATTGGATCTAGTTATCGTACAGTGAAGTTACATATACATATCTGTGTCAAATGAGCTGAACGTTCATACCATACTGAGTAATATAACAATGTTCCTTTTCTCGACACCCCTGTCTACTATAGGAACATAGCACTTTTCGTGTACCAGTATTCGACACATGCCAAAAATATGTCAAAAACTTAAGAAAACACAATATACTTACCTGGGCTGCAGCTTCGAAGGTTTCTCAGTTAATAGAACACAAAAACATTTTTAGTCAAAAAATACCACTAAACAACACCACAACAAAATTAGCTTTTCTCAACCTACACCTTAACAAACACTGGTTATTGGCGGGAAAAGTCGAGGTTGCTGGAAAAACTTCAATTGTATTCTTGTATGTTAGTGAGTTTCCATGGCATAACTATGGCAATGTGCACTAAAAAGTCGGAGCTATCATTGGTTATTTCGGGAAGCCGATATTTGCTATGGTTACGTTATTTTTTCCAATAATTACAATGGGTGTCGACTACAGGTACAGTGTCGACAACTGATGCGTTTACCTTATTTGCTGTAATAAAATAAGATGCGTTGTAATTTTTTCAAATCCAAATATCTCGAAAACTGTTGGTCATATCAAGTTTTAACAGGGTAAAAAGGTATACTTTTTGACGTAAAAATGGCAAAAGAATTATTTAATTCACTTAAAAATGTAATAAAGGTCCGTACCAAAAAGTTGTGATTGTTCCAGATAGTGAAAAGACGTGTAGGTGGCGCCCCCTAGAAGTAAGAGCCATACTATTATTAGATTCGAATTTGTCATACCAAAAAACCCCCTGTTACAAGATTTCACTCCAATATGTATACATATATTAGATTAGAATTCCTGGTTTCTAACCTTTGATTTGAAATATACCACTGAACCGAAATATAGGTTTTACTGTTTATTTGACGCAGAATTGGACCCTTTTTTTAGTACTGCAAGCAAAAAACTGAAAGAAGTGCAAAAGTTTAGCTCCCCAAAGTTATGCACAACCCCTGGTATTGCGCGAACTCGGATTACGCGCATTTAGGACCAAATGAAGATATTAAAACGATTTCCACTTACTGGAAATTAATTTCTCACAATTCTTTTTATGGATCCCATTTGATTGGCCTAATATATATATATATATATATATATATATATATATATATATATATATATATACAACAAGTAGAACAGAATTATCGGTATAGCCCGCTTGTATGGAAGCAACGGCTACGCCGTTCTGATGAGGACCAAAGAGTCCGAAACACGTGTCAACGGCTGCTTCCACATAATCGAGCTATACCGATAATTCTGCTCTACTTGTTTAATATTTTCCCGCGATTAATTTCTTTGTTGTTATATATATATATATATATATATATATATATATATATATATATATATATATATATATATATATATATATATATATGTATATACACTCAAACGGACAAAATTATCGCATATTTCATTTAAGGTCTTCATTTTTTTTTTCCTTTAACACCTTTGTGATTTCGGTCACTAAATCTGTTACATTGGAGTGTTCTACGTTATTAATAATCGAATTAATTACATATCGAAGCTTTAGAACAGATTCGTAGAGAAATTAGTGAAATGGTCTGTTTTTGATAATAACGTTCAATTAGAAAAGAGCAACAACATCGACACGATACATTAGTTTAAGACAAAATGATAACAATTTAGTACTTAGTATTTCCTCTTCTAGCTCTAACGATAGCCTGCATCCTCCTAGGCATACTGCGCAAAAGATCTTTGATGGTTTCTTGTGGTATTCGATTCCATTCTTCCTGTGCAGCAATCCTTAATTCTGCAATTGAGTTAGGAGTTGGATTTCGTGTTCGAATATTTTTTTTTTACGTTATCCCATACATGTACTATGGGATTTGCGTCAGGACTATATGGTGGCCACTCTAGCTTTGCAATCCCTACATCCTCAATGTGCTAGTTTACTGTTCTTGCGGCATTGGCACGGGCATTGTCGTGCATTAGCACAAAGTTATTATATCAAATAAAGCCGGCATATGGTATAACATATTCTGCAAGGATGTTGAGTATGTACCAGTCAGCATTCATTCCTAAATTCACTTCAATGAGCTCCGTGGGACTCTCCCAACTAATGCCAGCCCATAGCATAATGGAACCACCACCAAAGCTAAGATTATGTACAAGATTACATTCTGCAAAACGTTCTCCTGACCTTCTGTATACTAGACTACGTCCATCAGGCTTCCATAATTGTATTCTTGTTTCGTCTGTAAAAAGAACTTTTCCCCATTGATGTTCATTCCAGTCAGCATGTGCTCTTGCAAATTGTAACCGTCCGATTTTATGGCGTGGAAGAAGCCGAGGAACTCTAGCAGGACGTCTTGGCTTTAAATCGATCTCCTTAAGTCTCCTTATTATTGTTTTGGTGGAAACATTGACTTGCCTTGCATTTAGTAATTCATTTTTTAGGTGCGGAGCAATAAGTATACGATTTCGCAAAGATTGAATTCTTAAATATTGATCATCTCTTGGCGTTGTAATTCTCTTACGTCCTTGACCAGGCCGCCTTTTGTATCCTCCAGTCTCATTGTAACGTTTTAGTACACGAGAAACAGTCGATTGATGGATATTCAATCTCTGTGCAATGTCTTCTTGTCTATAACCCTCATTGATTAAACAAACAAACGTGGTATCTCACTAACTGAAACTACAGATTGAAGAAATAATGAACTGAAAATGTCATTCTGAAAATTATTTTAGTCATCAAGGAACACTAAACTACGATTATAGTTTTCCGCTTATTCAGTTATAATTTCAAGTTAACGCTAATTTAGTTATAAAAGCTATGTTTTACCATTATTTTATTTGCAATAAATTGCAATATACGTAGAACACTCCAATGTAACAGATTTAGCAATCGAAATCACAAAAGTGTTAAACGGAAAAAAAATTTTGACCTAAAATAAAATATGCAATAATTTTGTCCGTGAGTGTGTCGCACCGGGAATTGAATCGATCGATATAGAGCAAAGTACGGATCAGAAAATTTTGAAAATTTAGATGATTACTAATGTCGGTGTGGCCAATACAACCAAAATAATTACAACAATTACACTTCCGCTTATACCGGAAGTCGATACCAACTTGCTTATTTTAAATGGAACACCCTATATATTTTAGGGTTTTCGAAAAGAGCATACAATTCTGAGTCGAAAATGTGAAGAATAACCTATGCGTAAACCTAGCCGTTTCAGAGATATTTCACATTTTATAGAAAATTTGACAGGTGCAACGGTTTACAAGAACCGGTGTAACTTTCTTCCTGTAAAAGGTACTCATTTACTTCTTGTCACATGAAAAGAACACAAGAAGAACTGCGTTCTACAACTGAAATTAATACAACAATATCATACCAAGTGTTCCGTTTTTCGCGTTACATTTCCTCAACTTCAAACCGCGAAAACTTGTTTAGTTCAAATGGAACACCCTGTAATTTGTGTAAAATTGAATTCCCTTTTTTCTGATATTAGCATTGTGGGGGTTAAGGTTACAACTTTTTGAAATATTTTGAAACTGAATACAAGGGATGTGGAAAATTTTCAACAACATATCCCAAATTCAGCCTTCTACGACTTTTTTGAAGGCGCAAGAAGCTAAAAAAAAAACAGGGTTATTGTCATCCAAATTGATTTGGACTGTTGAAAATGCCGTTTGACATTATTAATATTTTTCTCTTGCCGCAACTATATTCATGTAGGGATTACTTGTTTTTTGAAATTATGCTGTTGAAGGATTCGTTGGAACATGTAATTAATATTTACTTCATATAAAGTAGAGTTTGGAATTTGAAGAAGCTTAGGTTTTGAGTTATGTTCGAATATTTCAGAAAACACTTAAGCAATTTGGCTCGATGAATCACAAGTTATATTATCCATCGGTTCATTTTTAAGATGCGTAGTTATTTGAATTTAGTTGATATTAAGTCGGTAAAAGTTCGAAAAAAAGTTGAATAGCGAATTTGTAAGACCATGTGCAATAGCATGTATGGAAATGTTCGTCTTTATTATTAGATTTTCCGGTGAAGTTATTTTAGATTGGACATCTTCAAGCTGTTGGTATGATGAATCTACAGTTATCTTACCCGGGGATTTAACTATTTCCGGCAAATTATGACCTCTGCTGATATGAAATGAAATATAGAGATAAATCATTCATCGTCTCGAGCGGGTCATCGAATATGTCATGGCCATTGCCCAGACAAGCATATTTGGGGAAATTTATGAAATTAAAACTAGCGAAATTCAGGATCTGAACTGTATTAGACGCATATCACGGATTTCTAGTATCAAATCAAATTCGATAAGTAGCCAGTGATTTAATATCGAATATCCTGTTCAACCGCTCTGGTGTTATCAAGGTCGAATATCGCGTGTTACATTAAAATTTGTGACATTGAATTTGCGAATTCCGCGCTTTGAAACTTCATCTGCCAATATTTTTCGAGTCTATAATCGCCGATGCTCTTATACGAACGATACCTTGGTTTTTCGAAATAGAAAATAGGAGATGTACAGGCTGTCCCATTTTCGATGTCCTTACGGGGTAACTCGCTTATTTTTAAAGATAGAGATTTGCGGTTTTCGCGAACGTTGGCTACTTTTTTGTGAATCTCACGATACCATAAACAAAATTTTCATAGCTTGCTTCGTGTTTGAGATACAGGGCGAAGTTGAAAATATTGCATTTTGGCCCTCGCCTTGTATCACAGCAATCTTTCAACTTATAGGAAAAGTAAAAACTGTGTTTTATACAATTTTTTACGTAGAATCCAGTGGCGTAGTGAGATTTTTGAAATGAGCTGTCATTGTTCAGATATAACCCAAAGTTATATTTTTTTAAATGGGACACACTGTATATTTTTCCATATTCAAAACATAAATGCTTTGAGCTTTTCAAAAATATATGATACTTATATAATATTTCAAGTATTAGCCCTGTATTTAGAGAAATTTCATTTTTGTTATAGCAAGTCAAGACCAATATCACTTTAGTAGAACGTTTAGCGCAATAAACAAATATCACTCTCATTTATAGATAGTAGCATGGAAAGTATTCATTAAAAAAATATTATTTAATATAAGTTACTAAACAAAGATTGATTTAAAAATTATTATAACAGAAATTAAAACTTATATGAAACACTGCTACAAAACAAAGCTCTATTATGTTTCGGTTGAAAATATTTTATAAATATTGTTCAAATTGCTGTCCATTCTGTTGAAGACACAACCGACATCTTCTGAGGATAGCATCAATCGACCGCAGTAAGAACAAAGGTCTTATGCGTAAGAATTCGAAAGCTTCTCTCGTGGCATTCATGAGAGCATCTCGATTTTCGTGTCGCGTGTGGTTTATTTTATTTTTCATAAAGCCCCATATGAAAAAATCTAATATCGATAAGTCAGGGTACCTTGGTGGCCAGTTAATGGGACCATTATTACCAATCCACTGGTTTTGGAATCTTTCATTAAGAAAAGCCCTAACGGGACCTGCGTTATGACAAGGTGCGCCATCTTGTGGGAAATAACTCTGTCCGTATTGAGCCAACGGAATTTCGTCAAGTAGTTCACAAAGACAATCATCCAAAATTTCCAAATATCTTCGGTGATTCAAGTTACCGTCGAAAATGCGGTATGGCAATCTTCCTCCAAAAACGAAACAAGATACATTAAAGCCGAATCTACCTTGCTGTTGACGAGCCACCGTAACGTGCTCATTTTCATTTGACCAATAACGATGATTATTTCGATTAAAAATGCCAGCGCTACTTATATAGCTTTCATCGGACCATATCACTAAATGCCCAATATTCATATTTTCTCCCGTCTTTTATATATACCACCTACAAAACTCAATGCGCTTCTCAGCATCACCTGGGTGCAGATGATGTATAGTTTGAGGTATGTAGGGGGTACTCATGCTTTTTCAATATATTCGAAACTCTTGTCTTTGGAATGCTAATCGAATCTTCAATTTCTCTGCAAGAAGTATTTTTGTTCTCTTCTACCTTTGCGAGAACACTAATTTCAGCATCTTCAGCATTTTCTTTCCTATAACTTTTTGGTCTAGGCTTTTCAAAAGATCCAAAATTTTCCAAATTTTTTTTTAGTCTGCCAAATATTCTCCTACTCGGTTGTCTCCTTTCAGGAAACCTAAAATTCCTATCTTATTATCTTACTGACACCCAGTAAATGGGTAATTGTAAATACCTTTCAAAATAGAGGTCCATCGCTTGATTTGGATTGAAACCAACTTGGTAGTATATCCCAACCATATCTAATTTTTCGTAATTTTGATATCTTGGATTATCATTCGCCATTGTAAGAAAAAATTTTTAACTTTAACAGGTAGGTGACTGGACTTATATACATTCTGTACTTTCTCTTTTTCCATAGCTACCTACTAATTAGGTCCACAGCGTTTATAGTCGATAAAGAGTGTTTCATAATAGTTTAAATTTATTGTTTTGTCAAATTATTTAGTGACTCATACTGAATAATATTTTTTTAATGAATACTTTCCATGCTACCATATATGAATGAGAGTGATATTTGTTTATTGCGCTAAACGTTCTACTAAAGTGATATTGGTCTTGACTTGCTATAACAAAAATGAAATTTCTCTAAATACAGGGCTAATACTTGAAATATTATATAAGTATCATATATTTTTGAAAAGCTCAAAGCATTTATGTTTTGAATATGGAAAAATATATAGAGTGTCCTATTTAAAAAAATATAACTTTGGGTTATATCTGAACAATGACAGCTCATTTCAAAAATCTCACTACGCCACTGGATTCTAGGTAAAAAATTGTATAAAACACAGTTTTTACTTTTCCTATAAGTTGAAAGATAGCTGTGATACAAGACGAGGGCCAAAATGCAATATTTTCAACTTCGCCCTGTATCTCAAAAACGAAGCAAGCTATGGAAATTTTGTTTATGGCATCGTGAGATTCACAAAAAAGTAGCCAACGTTCGCGAAAACCGTAAATCTCTATCTTTAAAAATAAGCGAGTTACCCCGTAAGGACATCGAAAATGGGACAGCCTGTACAGACTCATAATTAGTGATACAAACTTCAGCGGTGCACTCAAGATCTGCATACAGCTGTTTAGATTTTATTAGATCTCTTCAGTGCAGTTTACTTGCTAGGAGTAAATTGACATATTGTTTATTGTTCCCCAATATATTGTGGCCGAACTGTGTGGATGACGACAACCCACAGCGCTCTCCGCCTAAGATATTAGAAACAAACCAAACTGTTTAGACCAGTGGCTCTCAACCTTTTCATAATGAAGGGCCATTTAACAAAATTTCTGTCTTGTCAGGGACCACCAACTTTTTGTAAGTAATATTACCTTCAAAAAGTCGATGGAAATAAACTGTTTTTCGTGACTGCATAATCTTAACTAACTTTTGAATCCTTGGTTCAGTGCTACTGAAAGACAAACACATGTCTGCAAGATTTCGGTGCTTGTTTTTCATTATCAAAAGCGTCGAGAACCCCTGCTCACATAAGTATGTTGACGAAAACAAAGTCAAATGAGGTATATCTTGAATTTTTGCGAAAGAAGTTATCTTTTGAATACAAAAATCTTCAAGATTTATTCCTGCCTCGATTATATACTTCAATTTTTTTGTGTTGCATTTCGATCAATTTTTCTTCAATTTCATCAAGATCTCAAAAACTCTGACAATGAAAGGATTGCGAACCAGTTTCTGAATACTTTTTGTCCTCGCAATACGGAAAATAACGACTGAATTCACTCTTCAAATTTGTTAAATGGAGTATCATGTTTGTTTTGTAATTCTTCTTTTTTCTTGGTATTGTGTTCCCCAATTATTTTATATAAATTATCGAACGCAGAAATATTGTCACTTTTGATCTTGTTGATCCATAACTCGCTCTTAGCGATAAACGCATTGGTTTTACCTTCATATGCAAATATATTGTCAATGCCGTGAAACTTTAAATTTCCCGACTCGGAGTTGAATGTTCAATTTATGTATTTAAGCAAAAAAATCAACTAAATAATACTGGTCGTACACGCATCACGCACGAGACAACCTAATGAAAAAAGAAGAACCACCAGCTTGCGTAAACTGCTGCAACAGGAAACTCTGAAAGTTGACGATAACATGGCAGACATTATTGAATAGAAATTATGAAAATATGTTAATATTTCTGAAAAACATACAAATGTACTTAAAAGTGTACCTATAGTCCGTTAATGACTCCACGCGATCGAAGCAGTAGACCAAATAAATAAATAAATAATGTAAGCTTATTTGATATTTGGCCTAACAGAACCGGTTTTGCAATTTTTTGTTTTCCTGAAAAGTTACAAATATTTTCACTTGTTCCCTCAGTTAATACAACCTTGAAAGAAGATTTTCTTGGGAAAGCCAATGCACCTCTGTATGGAAAAAAAGATTTTAGTGCTAAGAGTTCATGTCGGAGCATAACTGTTTGAAAAGACGAGCATTAATTGCACTGCTTTTGATGAAAATAACAACTTTTATATGTTGCCGACTTATGTCTCTTTTTTTCCTTCATTTTGTCATTCGTCAAAATCATTCATTATTCTTTTCCATTTTGTGTATAATTTGTGTGTTATAACTGGCTTTTTATGTTAAAAATAGTATATTTTTATCAGACAGGAAACTCTTATCCAACAATAGATTGCGAAATGTTCTAATAAATATGCACGCGCGCTTTAACAATCTTGAGAATTTCATGATTATTCAATGGATTTACCCGTCAGACCGGTAAGCCCCCTAAGATTTTATGTGGGGTTAATGGAGCCAAAAGAAAACAGGTTTTAGATGGTTTGTGCACCCCCAAATTCCACCAAATTGAATTAAAGAGTTGAAATTTTAAGCGTGGATTGAGTTGATACCAAGGAAGTGCCTTTCGATGCTATTTCTTTATCTCACCGTCGCCATTTTTATGTAGAGCTTTCTTGTTCTTTCATTTGCGCACCTCTACAGTTCATGCAGATTGAGTTGCTGTTAGGGTATATATTTTATGATAATAACTTTTATATTCTTTATATTTCGTCTTCAATGACTATCAAAATTTTTAACATTGATTCTGAGTATTAAATGTGTGAAAACGATAATCTACCATTCGTACATTCAAATCATGAATTGGACATTGCAGCCGTGCATATCTATGAATTTAATGAGATGACAATTGAAATATGTATTGTATCTCACGTTCTCCCATATTTCAATTATCATTTTTACAGAAAATCTACATATAAACGTAATACCTATATATTTACATATGAAAAAAGTGTGGAACTTATGCTACATAGTGACTGTCTTTGAATGTGTCGTTTCGAATTCTACACGCGTTTATAAGAATTTTTTGTTGTTTAAAGTGTGATTAGCAATTGAATTCTATGATACAATTTTAACCCCTCGTTGCATCATGTGCCAAACATGGCACAAATCAATGTTTTACACCTCTTTAATACATACGTCAGAAACATATTTCCAAAGAGGTAGCTCCCTCTCTGTAATTATTTCGCAGTTAGATGTGTTTTTCAAAATGGTGACGATGAATCAGCTGCTTGTCAGTATTATTGTAGATTGAGTAATAGTTTTGAGTTAATCCACGTAACTTTTTATTTAATAAAAATTGTTTTTGTAAAAAATATACTTCTAGTAACTGCCTCATAGTGGCAAGTACTCATATTTTTGAATAATTGACATTTTTCATCTAAAAATCACTTTGTGCCATATATGGAACATTATGCAATTCGAGTATATCTGACTTGATCATATTGTGCCATATATGGAACATTATGCAATTCAAGTATATCTGACTTGACCATATGGTGCCATATATGGAACATTATGCAGTCCAAGTATATCTGACGACCATATCTGCAGATTATGAATTTGGAAGTTGTGAAAGAAATCTTTTTCTGATATATTATGGATCCCAAGTTACTTTATGGATAAAAAAAATGTAGTTATACATAATTTTAGTCCAAATGAAAGTGGAGACAACATATCAGATGAAGATGAAATATTGGCTGTATTAAATATTTTTAGTTCATTTTGCATGCTGTCCTTATTTGGCACAAACCATTTTTTTTTTGACAAAGAATATTGTGTTTTATTCTTTAAATATTTTTCTGATGAAATATGTCTTTTTCCAACTGTACCTTTTTTTAAATCAATTTAAAAAAAAATCATGCATTAAGGGGTTAAATAAAACAATTAGTTATTATACAATATAGTATTCAAATATCTTCAGACGATGGCATTTACAACCGAAACCAAAAAACAATTTGATATGTTCATAGAACCTACCAAACCCAAGAAAAATCAATATATTATATATATATATATATATATATATATATATAAATATATATATATATTTATATATATATATATCTATATATATATATATATATATATATATAAATATATATATATATATATATATATATATATATATATATATATATATACACACATATATAAATTATACTGAAATACTTTATTCTCATTGAGTTGGTTCTCACCTTCTTCTTTTCTTTCTTTCATTCACTATGAAATTTTTAATAATATTTTGAAGTCAGGATGTTGCAATTGAAATTTAAGAAAGCAGCTTGTTAACTGCGACATTTCTATTGTGTCTGTCGTATTATAAGTAATTGCCGTTATTTACAGGGAGGTGCAAAGAACAGCCGGCGTGTCCACCACAGATCTCGTCGGCAGGATGCTCCTCTTGACTCGAAACCACTTTCGCCAAGGTCAGTATGAGTACTCCGTAGACAGTAATCACTCATCGTCAATGGGTCAAGACTCCTCAGCTCGTTCACCGTGGACCGGTTGCTCCCAGTTCCTGCCCACCACCCAAAAAATAATTCAATTCTCCGATGGCCAACCACCCCTTCCTACAGATAGGGTAGTATACGTAGCTGGGGCCTTTGACCTCTTCCACGTGGGTCATTTAGATTTTTTGGAAAAAGCTAGAAAACTAGGGGACTACCTGATTGTAGGCTTACACACTGATCCCGTAGTGAACAGGTACAAAGGCTCCAACTATCCCATCATGAACCTTCACGAACGAGTTCTCAGCGTTCTGGCCTGTAGGTATGTCTCCGAAGTTGTCATCGGTGCGCCTTATTCGGTCACCGCTGACCTCATGGATCATTTCAAAGTGCAGGTGGTTGCCCATGGGAGTACACCGGTCGCACCAGACGAGGGTGGTCGAGACCCCTACTTGTATCCAAAGGAGATCGGGAAATTTGAAACCATCGAATCTGGCAACGACATGACCACAGAGAAGATCGTTGAGAGGATAATCAGAAACCGATTGGAATTCGAACAAAGGAATCTTAAGAAGGAAAAAAAAGAGTTGGAGGTGTTTAAAGCAATGGAAGCACAAAAAAATGGCACTTGTAATGGAGATGTTCTCAAAGTTTCCGCTTAAATATGCTAGCAGGTGATGGCAATTTCATTTTCTATTCTAAATCTTGGTGCCAATTAACTCTGGCCAATTCCAAATATTTTTCGTTTATGAGACGAATGTGATGCTTTTTGATGTTTTATCACTTTTATATGAAGCTGTCGATATCAAGGGCGGATTAGAATATGACGACTAGTACCCAATGTCAATATTTTATCTTTCAGTTTGTTTAGTATTTCTGCATTGAACAGAACCTTATATGCATTTGAACTTTATATACGTTTAAAGCCGATGAATTTAGCCGTTAAATTTCAATGAAACTATCTACAGTTTCAAGTATTAAAATTGCTTGAAAATGCTCTTTTTCGCCATTTTTAGATCAAAGAAAACAGTTGCTTCAGCGCATCCTAGATGGCGTTGGGTATTCAGGTTTGGGACTTCTTACAAACCATTCCTTATCTGTAATAGTTTTTTTTTTTAATCCGTCCTTGTTCGGCATTTGGTGAACGTATTTGCATATCTTTGTTGTAAATATATAATCTCATGACAAATATCGCTGAAATATCTTTCCAATGCCAGTTTTCACATTTCATTCTACCTATCAGATATATGATTCGATTATTTCCACCATAATGTTTTTCACATACTTACCTACTCGTAACCTCATCTGATTTTAAATCGGTTCTCTTTTCGGGTTTTTTGGACGATTCTATAAGAATCTGCCAATATTATTTAAATGTTGTTATTATTGAATACTAAGTGTTTCTTTTGACTAAATTCATATGTTTAGATTTAATGCTTGCGATATAAGTCCTAGTGTTTGAAATGGTAAAAATTTTCTTTAATTATTCGCACGAATAAATATCAACCTTTTACATTGATTTTGTGGAAAAAATATTTCAACGAGTTGAAAATTCATGAAATATAAATGTGGGTATGAGTTAATTTTTACTAATATACGTCATTATCAGCTTTTAAGTGTTCTGAAAAAAAATCAAAATCATTTCACATTGAGGTACCAGCGTTTTTACCCTTCAGATTAGTTGCATTAGTTGGGAGAAAATCATGTAATTTTTCTTTCTAATTTTTTTAGGAAATTGAAGCCAAAGTGTAATTATAGCCTTGAATAATTTTAGTTTATATTTAAATATAGATTATAACTTAATGATATCATTCGATCAGAGTGTGTGCTTTCAGAATAGACCAGTCTACATTCTGACTCATAATGTATCAGCTATATAATTTTATAATGTTTATATTTTTTTATACAGTTGTACTCTGTCAGATATTTTTCTGTTATTATATTTGATTTTTAATGTTTCTGTTGTTCATCTACACGGTATTGAATAAAAAATATTGTTTTCTAAAAGTTTAATGCATTTTTCTTAAAACAGAAATAACAGCAATTCATCACAATATATTTTGTTGAATATATTTCCCTTTTATGAGTCCAAACCTTATCCCAACCTATATATCACTTAAATTGTGATGAGAAAGTAGAAAATTGTTATATAATAATGTTCCTTATGGATTAAATAATATTTACAAAATAAATAAACTACGATCTATATAATAAATAAGTCGTATTCTAAATAAATATCTAAACATGAATAAATCATATGAAAGTAAATAAAACATATTTGTCTTATTTGTGGTAGTTGCCACGCTAAAAGTTCATTGCGTGAATTTATAACAATGTTGCTGATAGTGAGAAAGATTGAGAGGAATTTCCATATTTTCATGCAGTTTGCTATTGCGGATTATTATATGAATGTCTAGCACAATTCATCACCAAGATTTATGTGGGTAGGTTTTGTGCTCTCCTATTAACATCGACGCAAAATATTGAGTGATAATTATAGTACGAGAGGCCACGACCAAAACCATGATCCATAGCATCCCGGCTAAAATCGTATAAAATTGAAAGATAAGATGACCCTTGATCCAACTAGGTGAGTAGCGTCAGAAACGTAGCAGCTTCATGGGGGGCCATTTCTACTATGTCGAAAAAAAAATGGGTAGACAGATGTTTTACATCCCGTCTAATATATTACTGAATTTCATGTTTTCAGACATTTTGCGCGTAGTGTTTGACCTCGGCGAATTTACAAAAATGTCAACAAATTCAGCCAACCTGTTCCATAGCATCCTGGCTGAATTTTGTTTCAAACTTTTTGTATAAATGCCGACATTACGAAAATACTGTTTTCAGACATTTTTAATGTCGCTTATGACTCCCAAATGAAAAAGAACGGCTCGGAGTCGCGCGGCAAACGCCCAAGCACTCCGCTACCACAGTTCTCGAAACCGGCTGTTCTGTGACCGTTCAAAAGACACTCAGTGTTTTCGCAGTGTCTTCTCAAACTTTCAAATAGAATAATTTTCAAAAAATGTCAGACCTACTCTGTGCTCTGCGACGAAAAAACCAATGGGAAAAGTAGTCTGATAGGTTAGCTGCTACACCCAATTTGTCTGATAACTTTTTGTTCGACATTAAGGCCGGTCGCACATTTCCTACAATCTGTTCCGATTGTCTGAAACGATTGTCGGATCAGGGCATCTGACGCTCAAATTTCTATACTTTATACGATCCTATCGCACACCTACGATCCAATATCGGATCGGACGTCCGACTTGGATGCACGATCAGTGCGTCCTACCAATCGGACCGATAAAAAGTCTGATCCGACTACCGGAAGGCAAGCCGTGCATTGTTTTTGCATAGTCTACCGCAAACATACGATTATTTCTGTCAGTTTTTGACAGGGAGTATAGAAAAAGGAATTGTCAAACCATGTGCGATAGTGAAAATTTGATTACCACGGTTGAAAAATATCCCTGCTTGTGACATTCCAATAAAATCGGACGTATTTTGTCGGCAGTGTGCGCTAGTGGTCCGATTTGAAATCGTTTCAGACAATCGGATCCGATTGTAGTAAATGTGCGGCCGCCCTTAGGCCGGCCGCACATTTCCTACAATCGGTTCCGATTGTCTGAAACGATTGTCGGATCAAGGCATCTGACGCTCAAATTTCTATACTTTATACGATCCTATCGCACACCTACGATCCAATATCGGATCGGACGTCCGACTCGGATGCACGATCAGTGCGTCCTACCAATCGGACCGATAAAAAGTCTGATCCGACTACCGGAAGGCAAGCCGTGCATTGTTTTTGCATAGTCTACCGCAAACATACGATTATTTCTGTCAGTTTTTGACAGGGAGTATAGAAAAAGGAATTGTCAAACCATGTGCGATACTGAAAATTTGATTACCACGGTCGAAAAATATTCCTGCTTGTGACATTCAAATAAAATCGGACGTATTTTGTCGGCAGTGTGCGCTAGTGGTCCGATTTGAAATCGTTTCAGACAATCGGATCCGATTGTAGTAAATGTGCGGCCGCCCTTAGGCAACTTATTTCATAATTTCAAACAGTTTTCAGAAGGAATGCTATGGAACAGGTTGGCTAAATTTGTTGACATTTTCAAAATGTCAAAATGTGAAGCGGTCCGTTTTTTTTCTGAAAATTGATTATTTCGCATCAACTGACCTCAATTTAATTATGAAACTGATTTGCAGACGGGATGCTATACATCACCTTTGTTGTCCCATTTTTTTTTCTTCAAAATGGTCTCCCGGACACGCGCTACACTATCGACGTCTGAAAAACGTGTCATTAGTATCTCAGGAAAATCATCTGACTACATTCCAGAAATCAGACGAGTTGCTATGGATCGGTTTAGCTTAATTTGTTGACATTTCTAAAAATTCGCACAGGTCAGACACTACGCGCAAAATGTCTGAAATGCGCATTTTTGGGTTCAGGGTCACATAATCTATCGGTTTTATACGGATTTGGCCGGGACGCTATGGATCAAAAATCATGGTCGTCGCCTCTCGTACTATATGTCTACTGATTTCTCGATATTGGAACTGCAGATTCTTGAAGTGAGTGAGTTTTTTGCTGAAGCATCTTTGAAGTTAATGTGAGAGGATTATGAAAATCAACTACGCTGCAACGCGTAGCCGGGTAGCTAGTATATATATATATATATATATATATATATATATATATATATATATATATATATATATATATATATATATATATATATATATATATATATATATGTGTGCCTTTTTTTTAGCTGATCCCACTATTGCTATCTCGAAAACGGAGAGACCTACAAGGTCGGTTAAATTGGACAACAGTTTCCTAATTTAGGGGAGCAATAATAAGCCATTTGAAGATCTTAAATATCAATGGTTGTTTTTGAAATATTCCCCAAAAACTAAAATAGTCGAATTTCGTTTCTTGGCTCTCCATTTCGAATCGAATAAGAAAAAGTCAGGGGAACTTTCAATAATATATAATATTTGTTAAAATCTGATATGAACCAATTTTCAAAGCGAAGTTTCGTTTATTAGATTCCATCATCAACTTTATTTTTTTGAATATGGGCTTCTAGTTTTTTTCATTAATTTTAGTAGCCACTGTTGTCACAAATTCAGCTATTAATTATAATACATGTATTCCTCTAAGTTTTTTCCGAAAAAACATCATCAATAACTAATGAGATATTTTTAACGACGTAGATGGTTAGGACTATTTTGACAGTTTCTTCTGTTTGTTACTTGGTATATTTCATTTGATTCTGATATTCGAGTTCATGTATATCTTTGAGTTCTAGACCCAAAAAATTGGCCCTCACTTTTTTGAGGTAGCTCTGACTGGGAATTGTTTGACTATACAGTGATCATGAGAAAAACGCCGAGAAATACACATATTGTAATTATTAGCTGAATGTATTAAACAGTGGTTACTAAAATGATGAAAAAAATTAATAGGCCAAAAAATAAAGTTGATGATGAAATCTAATGAACGAAACGTCGCATTCAAAATTGGTTCATATCAGATTATAACAAATATGAAACATTCTTGAAAATTCCCCTGACTTTTTCTTATATCAATCGAAATGGAGGCGGTAGAGCTAAAAAACGAAATTCAAAAACAACCATTGATATTCAAGAGCTGAAAAACGCTAATTTAGAAAACTTTTATCCCATTTAACTGACCTTATAGGTCTCTCCCTTGCCGAGATAGGAATAGTGAGAACACGTAGGTATATATATATATATATATATATATATATATATATATATATATATATATATATATATATATATATATATATATATATATATATATATATGTAAAGGGCTATTATTTTTTGAACATAAGATAAGAATAGGTACATTGAATTAAACACTCATAATTTTGCGTTGATTCGTTATAACTTACGTATGCGAATTAATGGAGGTATAATAATTTGAAATTTCTGTTGGTGATGCGATAAGCGTTTACTTAATAGGGAGTTTTTGAGACCCTAAATTTACACGTAAATTACGTTTTCGGTTATTCTGAGCATGCGCAGAAGCATTGAAATTACCGAGACGGTTATTAACCGATAACGTACTACGTTAGCAACGGGACCTTAACGTTCGCTTAATAAACGTCCGTTATATTCGCGGTGTTGAGAAGTTTGAACGCGCTTGTGTTAAATTGTTACAAACTAAAGAAAAATAGACTATTTAAACTGTGATAAGTGACTAATATCATATATACTATCGTGCTAATTCGTTCCAAACTTCTTCCTTTGTATTAAAAATTCGCAAAAAATGTTATTTCTTACTATGTGGCAACCATCAATCGAGTCTGCGATCTGATGTTTTGAGATTGACAGTTTCGGTATTTTTATTGGTTATGTAACAGTGTTATTTTGGTTTGTTCATTAGTGTAAATTGGCCTGCTAATTTTGATATTTTTTCAATGGTTTTTGTTCACTTGCCACGATAGTTAAAAAAAGACTACGATTTACAGATATGGAGGATCTGTTACTTCTTAGAGTGGTTCTAAGTAATAATCCATTTGAAAACCCTGATATTTGGTCAGTGATTCAGCAGCACATTACCCTTATAACAGGAAAATTATTTTCAATGAGAACAGTAAAATACATAAGCCTTCGATGCCTAAGAAATATATATGCCCAAATTAATCACAATTATTACTACAAACTATTGCATTTACCAGTTGCTTTATGTCCAGACAATTTGGTTTGGTATCTGCAAAGTTTGGCATAACCGTGGCAAATCCTCTCTTTGAAAACGGAACCTTCTTTTCACCTCTTCAACCTCAATATTATACAAATCGAATCCGGGTATGTTCCCATCAATATTTTCACGTTCTTGTTCCTCTTCGAAGATGTTATGTAAGATTATACCTCTCATTAAATTATGATCCACACCCCCGCGCCTGATCGCTATATAGTCTATTACATCTTCCATGATAATTTACCCAAAGAATGCTAATAATAGGTGAATGAAAATTGGAAAAATCACCCGACAAAAAATAATACAAGAACACAAGAGAGGTTATACTTATTTGACGTTCGCAATAAATTTGAATTCAAAAACTCTTTTTGGATCTTCAACCCGTTAATAACGTTTTCCGTTCTGCGCAAACTCAACATAGCGGTTTACGATAATTACGTTGACTTCAAATAGAAACTCAAAAACTCCCTAATATTAATAGGAATGTTCCGTAATTAACTCTGTTTCTAGTCACATCAGGATGATGAAACCATTCTTATAATGACATCATATTTCAGCTGATTGAATTGGTGATCAGTGTAACAACTATAAGTACAATTTCGAGTGATATCAATAGATCTGAGATGAATGAGTTAAATACATCCTAATTTTGAAAACTAGCTTCTTTTCTTATTCTTTCTCTAATTCATCATTATTATTCTAACCTATTGAGTTGTAGGTCTTCCAGTATAACAACTTTCAGAATAATTTCTAGATTCCCTAACCAACTCATCTATACTCTTTCCCGTATGTGCAGCCCCCAAAAGAGCCGCGTGTAATTTAGAAGCCAACCAGCACATAACGAAAGCTGACAAAAACAGGAGACAACCCAAAATGGAAGCAATCACTAAAAATGTACTACACGAACTTTCAACAATTGCAGATTTATGAAAAAACTCTCCTGGCATCAAAACAGTATATTCCAAATTTTCCTTGATTCGTTTGAACTGTGTTCCGTTGTGAGAGTAATGCTCCAATAAGGACACTGTAGTTCCACTTGGAATGCCCACGGCTCTTCTCTTCCTCTTGCCGTGTCCAGAAGGTTCGAAAAGATCTAAACAAAAGTCAGGTTGACAATCTACTGCTTCCATGCATGCTTTTATTTGTGAATGAATCCACAGTGTAGATCTCTCCTTCATTGAACTGAGAAGGAAGGCTTCGAAATCTAGAAAAACTTCGTTATGCCTATCCCTATATCTTGCTGGTTGATGGGGGATTATGGAGGCGAAGTCCCTGTTTCTGCATCTATAAATAACAATACTTATTCAGATATTGAGTATCTCTGAATGTTTAGTGAAAACATTGTAAAATAGTTGCGTGTATTCAGTAGGAAAACACTCATTATCTTTGTTTTTAGCTATCGAAAACAATACCTTCTATAGATAAATATTTTAACGGTAGGAATGTGAATTTTTGATTTGGTAATCTGAAGATTTCAGATACATTTTCTGCAATAACATAAAATTTACCGTTTTTGTTTATCTGTTATCTTTTACAGTAGACGAATAGCCATTGTTATATGCAATTAATTTTGATATCCTTAGTTTTTAAATTATCTATAGATGGTGGAACTCTGTATTGGTGCGCGAGAGAACAGATAGTACTTAATTTTATTTGATATGATGGGAAGCTAGTATTATGTGTAAATATAAAAAGGTGGACCTTTTATGAAAATCAAGAGAAATTACTTGTTGATAGTCCCAGTAATTACTAAATCCAAGAAACAACGGTTTATTATGTTTATTATGAACTGATAGCTATCATGTAAAGATATATGATGAGGTGGGACTTTTGGTGAATGAAACAAATGACTTGATGGTTCTAATACTTGGTATATATAAAACCTGAGCATTTATTGTTTTAAATCTGGAATAAATTAGAAGTCGGGATATCAAGAATGAAATATATTCAAGAAAATGTTTTTATAATAATGAAAATATATTTATCATCAAATTACTCGAAGAATTCGACAGAGTATTTTCCAGTATTGTCATGAAGATTTCATTTTATAAAGAAAATTTAAGAGAGACCATTGATCAGTGATCTGTTTGTCAGTACCTAGATTGTATTATTAAATACAGAGTAATTTTGACAAGTATATAACCTTAAAGTAGCCATCACTTCCTTCACACAAATGAAGGAGAGCAAATATTTTAAGATATAGGTATACCTATATCCAAAACAAATGAACTACAACCTACATACATTTGGAATCGACGTTACTTTAGAAGTTCGTGAATGTTTGCTGTTAGGCAGTCCGGCTTTTTCCTTTGTAGCTTTCATAACAAGACAATTTTTAAAGGGTTGGGTTGTTAGCCCAACGCCAAACCCCCTTTTCGGAGGGCCATTTCACCCACTCTCAAAACAATGAGAGACTACTTGGAACCTTTGAAAGAAGGATTCTTAGAAGGATTTTTGGAGCCGTAAACGAAAACGGTCTGTGGCGTCGAAGATACAACTTTGAATTATACCAGCTATTCACCGACCCAGATATTGTGAAGTTCATAAAGGTACAGAGGCTCAAATGGGTAGGGCACATTGCTAGAATGGCAGATAACGACCACACAAAAAAGCTTACAATGTCCAATCCAGAAGGCAGAAGAAGCAGAGGACGACCACGCGCAAGATGGATGGATGATGTGGAAGAGGACCTGAAGATCATAAGAGTCCGTAGATGGAGGGAGGTCGCCGGGAACAGACAGGAGTGGCGTAGAATTTGTGAGCAGGCCAAGATCCACAAAGGATTGTCGAGCCAAGCATGATGATGATGATGAATGTTTGCTGTTCTTCTTCTTTCGGTGCCGTACCCGGTTTCGGGCGTAGGCGACCTCTCTACAACTATTCGTGCTGTGCGTGATACAGTGATACACGAATAGAAGGGACATACAGTTTTACGACGGTTCCGAACGTCTTTACAGAGAGGCTTTACTAGGCAGAATACTGCTCGGTGGTTTTCCATTGCCTTCCGAGAGGTGGCTCCGCATAAATTCGTTGGTTCGGCCGGGATTCGATTCACCGACCTTCTGTTCAGTAGCCCAACGCACTGACCACTGAACTACGGAGCCATTCCATGTTTGCTCAATTCTATGTAACTTTTCGTTGAATACCAGACATATTTCATTAATTGAAACGGAAATCAAATATTACAATGATCAATTTTTCTGAACGTGCACTCCCAAAAGTTCTATTTGGTTATATTTTTAAGAAAACACATTCCACAGAAAACGTTGAATATTTTACCTATCCAAATGTTTAAAACGAAAGTGTGGTGAAAATCACCCCATATAAATAATAGAATATGTTCGCGGCCTAAGAATAAACAGATTCCAGTGTTCTTAATTAAAACTTAATTTAAATTAGGAATGATACTACGGAAAAAAAATATTTGAAATATACTGAACATTTAAATATTTTTAATGATTATACTGATAGAAATAATCCTTTTCTTTTTATGGAGTCAACGTAATTTTGATAAAAATAATAGTTTATCTTTTATGAAGATTTCCTATTTCTTGATAAAAAAACTTTTAATAAAAAAGTAGAAATTTTTTGTCACCCAATTTCAAAGAGAACAAATTTTTTTTTAATATATATCTCGTCCCACACTGCAGCACTGAAAAAATGTAATTATCTAAGAATCTAAGAGACAAAATATATGAAAACGTATCCAAATTCAAACTACACATGACTACATGGTCAAAAAAAATTATAGATCAAACTTTTTTTAAGTGAGTTCCATAGTGTATCCAAAGCAAAACATAGTTATAGAAGAACCTATATTGAAAACCCTTACCATCAAGAAAACATCACAATGTGTTGCTTACGTTTCAATATACATTTTGAATAATAGAATATGTCTGCATGTTTATCTTAAGAAAGTATACAAAAAACTTTTTAGACTGATTTTAATAGTAATTGAGTATTTTTTTTAATGCAAACTACTATATTCACCAATAGTCCAGTAACTTTATACATCACAGCATGCGTCAAATCCGGTAGTTCTGATTTTTTGTAGACTTGTTTATGATGTTGGCGTTATGAATAACCCAAGTTTGTGACCTCGAGCGCCGAACGCAACTTTGTCAAAAATAATATCTTTCAAATTTTTGCGATTTTAACTCCAAAGGAATAGTTTTTGAAAAAATCTTTTCAATAAGTTTTTAAAGTAGACTGAATTTGCTACAATATGATGCTAAAATTGTGCGATTCTGTCGTTCTGATTGAATTTTGACCCTGATTATATTCGAGGCCCTGTACTTTTATGATGGGACGTTAAAAGGAAAATGAGAAGTATGAACTATGATGTTTAAGCTGAGCTACGAATAATGAAGTAAAAAATATAAGTACGACAAAATATGATAAGGTTATTTGTTGTGAAATTGAGTAATATTCAAAATCAAAAAAATTGAAATAATTTAGCCCTCTTGGAAGGTCCCGGTTGAGGTTCGTCCGTATCTGGATCGACGTATTGGGATGGCATAGCATATCCTCATCAGGGGTGATGAATCGTCAACGTCTTGTGCCCACAAGTCATCCTCCATTTCGACATGGACAGATCGTCGCCGTCTGGGATATCTACGACTGCAACATCAGGTACATTGTAGCAAGAGGCCCCGCTGCAGTGCCTGCAGAGTGCAGACTGATGAGCATTTTTATCCTACCTTCCTGTAGCTGCACGTGTTCGCATAACCCTTCGTCCAACTGCAAGAAATCATCCGCAAGAGGTGTTGGTGGGCTGCATCTCTGGTCATCATTTTGGGGATGAGGACTTGTGGCGTAGATGTCCAACCCCAGGAGAGGCGTACTTGACCTTCACTTCAAAGTCTCCTTACATATAAAATACAAACCCACGCTGGGACTGGGATCATACATTTTGTAGATTTTGAGTTCAAACTTCACTCACGTTATGGGCTTTTATCAACGTGATAAACTTGAAAAATTATAAGGAGATATACAAGGATTAATTTCGGAAAGTATTAGATCTACAGAGACAATTTCAGTATCATATTGTAGCAAATTTAGTCTTTCTTGAAAACGTATTCAAAGATTTTCCTCATAAACTAGTCCTTTACGGTTATAATCGCCAAAAGTTGAAAAAAACCGTGGTTTTTTCGATTTTTGACAAAGTTGCGTTCGGCGCTCGAGGTCATAAACTTGGATTATTCATTAGGCCAACATCATAAACAAGTCCGCAAAAAATCAGAACTACCGGATTTGACGCATACTATCCCATACTGGCGACAAAGTATCCAGTAACTTTGTAACACAAGTATTTAACGAAAATTTTTTGTTTGTAAAATATAGACTTGATCTATTTGACAACTATTGAAGTCATCTAACAAATGAAAGAAACTTGACACCTATTTGCAATTAGCATGTAGAATTCATCTGCTCGACTGGACCCTGTCGTTCAAGGCGACGCTTCACATTTTCACTTTTAGTAGTGAGAATGATCTAACAACCCGAAAGATATCTAATGTTTTTATAATGCGATGTTTAGATCATTTCATCCAAAACGTTTTAGACAGAATAAATGGCTTAAGAGGTCAAGGTAAAAATTAATGAAATCATATCAATAGTAGGTAGGTACATACGTATCGCAACTTTAAGAGTTATCTGATTTATTTAGCATTATTTGGTTAGAATTGAAATAAACTTCGAAACTTACCCTTCTTTGACTAATGCAACACTGCCTGTCATATGGGGATCGTCTGGGTCAGGACTCACAGTTACTTCCATTAACTTAACGTACTTCCAAGCAGAATCAGCACTTATCCTGGCCCTTAGTTGCAATTTTGTACCTATGGGAACTGCTTGATCAACAGGAAGTTCACTACTCCCTGCGTGACTGGAGTTTGAAAGTCTCGCGGCAGGGGCTTCTTTATAGAGAGCTACTTCGTATTCGAGTCTTCCTGGAGTTTCTTCTACAACGCCAGAAACTCTTGCACCGTGTGGGCTGAAGATTAGCATGAATTAGCAAAGATATTTTGATATAACTCAGAGGAGACTTAACAGACACTGAAAGTCTACGATTGAAATAACTGAGCAGAAGTGAACTGATATGCAATTAAAAATATTGGTAATGACCTTTCTGAAAATCTGGAAATGTTTTCAAACATCGACTGTCAGAGAATTATTCAAATTTTTTATTGATGTGAATTTAGAGTCAAAAGGTGAATAAAGTACCAAATAAAATTAAAATACTTCAAGTCGAAAATATGCAAGTGTACAATAACCTTTATCAAAATTCAAATAATTGTTGACCCTCCCACAAAATTTATTTTGATGATGCAGATGAACAATTTGGAAATTATGAACAAAGAGAGAAAGCAATGATAAATATGGCATTTGTGAAAAACAGTTTTTTTTATAAAGATGGACCAGAACTCGCATAATTTATGAAACGAATGCTACGGTCTTCATACCCAATAGTATACCTGTTATCAAAATATATAGGGAATAATGAGAAATTTGACATATCACTCAATCCCAAGTGTACAGTAGGTACCGATGAGATCTAATAAGATACAAACAACTGTCTATTGTTCTTGAGTTGGAGTGATTGGACATATAAAACCTAAGAAATTCAATTAGTTTCTATAATTCACCCTTATCGAAGAGACTAGGTATTTAAATTCTTTTATTTTATTATGATAAAGTAAGTTTCCTCGGAAAGTTATTTGCAAATTTTCAACATATACTTTTCTTTCAAAACTGAATAACATAATTCAAACTCGAAACATCTATCTACATTTTGAAAAAAAAAACATTCGAATCGGACTATGGAAAAAAGTTATCATCCATTAAATTTCATCAAAATTTTTGCTGTCCCGAATTTTAAGTCGGTGAGTGTACCTATATATATATATATATATATATATATATATATATATATATATATATATATAAATATAATAATTTTATTAATTCCACCCAATGTCAAGTAGGTACATTATGGGATCGTCAGCAATGGAAAATTACATTCTATACCATAAATAAAGAATACACACACAATACAAAACTTGCTTTTACATCAAAACATAGAGATGATAAGATCTACAAGCCTGGTATTTCCGAGTCTTTAAAAAATTGACTCGAGGAGTAGTAGCATTTGTTTTATAACATAGTCTACGTTTGCATTCGAACATTTGTCGGTTATTCTAATCAGTTTTGCTCCTTATTCCCACGTATTTTGGGTTTTGTTGGCCTATTGTTTGTCTGGAAAGAGAGAAGTGATGACAGTGGATCTCCCGCCTTTGAGATTGACGATTTTTGCTATTTAAAATGTGAGATATCGAAGAGTATTTATGTATAACAAAGGAAATATATATATATATATATATATATATATATATATATATATATATATATATATATATATATATATATAAATATATAAATATATAACATATACATAAATAGAAAAAAGTAAAAACTATTCATGTCACCTCATCTTAATTGTACAGTAGGCACTGATGAGAACTAATAAGATCGAAATAGGTGTTCATAGTTCTCGAGTTATGATGGTTTGCCTTGTTTCAGTTATTCACTATTATACTATGATAAAATATTGGTTTTGGGACTCATATATCTAGCTTCCTTCGAATGTTATTGGCTATTTCAATTATCAAATAACTTTCCTTGTTTAAATTCGATGTGAAATTTTATTAAAAGCTTCAGTTGAATAACTATCAATTGTAATGTTATTGTTTGTGAAAGAACAATAACTTCGTAGATCATTGCTATTAAACGAATGGAATAATCAGCTGGTATCAGTAGAAATCTTCTTTGCCAAAGAAAGACGAGAAGCAAGATTTGGATACGGCATATACAACGTGGTCTAAAGGGTCAGTTGATTTCGTATAGTGACCAGTTGAAAACAAACGCTAAAAATGTTGACGATTCAATCAAATGGTATAAAAATTCAGTGTTCCCAAAAACCACAATTTCAATTTAATGATGGTGTCTATTGATTTCAGTTGTCACTTCGTCAAACAATTTGGATTATCATAGTCAATAACCCGTACACATGCTTTATCAATGGAATGGCGGTACTCTCACCTTCAATTAAATTGCTAAAGGCAGGTTTCACTTATTCATTACCTATATGCATTGAAAATTGAAAAATGACTAACCTGATAAGGCTCATGTAATTAATTACAGGATAAAATCGCATTTATGGATTTACTTTCATCAACAATCCTAACAAAAAATCATGATACAACTAAAATTCTTATTTGAAACACTGTGTTTTTGTTTCAAAAAAATTTACATTTTGCAGGTTGAGAGGTTTACAATGTAAGCCTCTTTTGGACACTGAAACAAAATTTTTTCAACAAATTTATACTAACCTACGAAATTATATTAACTGAATTACAAATTATTTAGAAGTAATCTTAGAGCTCCCAGACAGATCTTTCAATGGTTTTCATACTCAAGTGAGGAGAGTTATTGAGGTTTACTTTGATCATTAATCGGAAAATTTTCAGAATGTTCGTTATTTCCCAGATTTTCAGTTGTGAACATTTATTCAAGGATTGTGTATTTCTGTTTTCATTGAAATACATGTACATCAAGTAACGGTCTCTATCGTTCAAGTATATCACTATATATATATATATATATATATATATATATATATATATATATATATATATATATATATATATATATATATATACAAGGGCGCACCCAGGATTGAGTTTCGGGGGGGGCTGAATCAAAATTTACCTCCTTAAATTTAAATAGAAAACGCACATCCCGTATCCGGTAAATCATAATAGATCTTATGGTTAACCGATAGTGACCAGTGGGCTCATTTTATAGTAGTAGAAGAGCTCATTTTACAATTATTATCTTAGTAATCTCAATTATTTTGTTACTACAATAAATCTCGGGGGGGGGCTGCAGCCCCATGGCTCCCCCCCTATCTAATATACATCTAATAGTTACCAGTACCCCGTGACTGTCTTTCCTTCTATATATATATATATATATATATATATATATATATATATATATATATATATATATATATATATATAGAAAACAGAATTCTTCGTGTTATCGATACACGATCGTGGCAATAAAATGAAGTGAACTAGGACAATTATTTGAAACTAATCAAACAAACCTCCTAGTGGAGCTGGTTATACGAGTTCACGAAACATCGAAATGCCTCCATATACCTTGGATGGTGTATGTTAGAAACATTAAGTTGTTTATCACAATCAATGGAAATGATAGACAGTCTGTTTCGCCCTTATTTGGGGCTCATCAGTATCATCCATCCATCGAAAGTGATAAGCAACCAAATATTTCTAACGGCGTTATATTTTCCTTCCAGTGACTATATGGCATATGAATATGACACAGCGCCACCAGTCGGAAACAAATGAACCACATCTAACAGATAGAAGAAAACATTTCGGCAACGTGAACTCGTACCTCCTGACACCCGAAGGTGGTTACCATATTCGCTAAGCAAGAGTAAAGTTGCCACATCAAATCGATGTAATGCAACAATTACACACCGCCAGTAACATTGTTGCATTACATCGATTTGATGTGGCAACTTTACTCTTGCTTAGCGAATATGGTAACCACCTTCGGGTGTCAGGAGGTACGAGTTCACGTTGCCGAAATGTTTTCTTCTATCTGTAAGATGTGGTTCATTTGTTTCCGACTGGTGGCGCTGTGTCATATTTATATGCCATATAGTCACTGGAAGGAAAATATAACGTCGTTAGAAATATTTGGTTGGTTATCACTTTCGATGGATAGATGATACTGATGAGCCCCAAATAAGGGCGAAACAGACTGTCTATCATTTCCATTGATTGTGATAAACAACTTAATGTTTCTAACATACACCATCCAAGGTATATGGAGGCATTTCGATGTTTCGTGAACTCGTATAACCAGCTCCGCTAGGAGGTTTGTTTGATTAGTTTCAGATAAATGTCCTAGTACTTGATTTTATTGCCACGAACGTGTTTCGGTAAACACGAAGAATTCTGCTTTCTATATATATATATATATATATATATATATATATATATATATATATATATATATATATATATATATATATATATATATATATAGGGTGTAACTAAATAAGTGTAAAACATTTAAGGAGGTGATTCCTCATCGAAAAAAAGATAGGATCTTTCATATAAAGAAACTTCATTGGAGCATCCCTTATTAAGATACAGCCCCTTAAAGGGGGTACATAAAATTTGTATAACAATTTTGTTCACAAGCACTAAAAAAGTTACAGCTGCTCCTGAAGAAGGAAAGATATATTTCCGAAAGCTAGAGCTCAAGAAAAATAGTACGCTTGTTTTTCATTGACTACATACCCAAATATATTTAGATTCCATAATATATATATATATATATATATATATATATATATATATATATATATATATATATATATATATATTTATGTTTAGTTATTCAACTGATTTCTGAAATCAAACATAAATTAACAATTAAAGTCATGGTACGAATCAAAATTTTACATGAAAATTATGGACGATAGCTGCTAAGAAAATTGATTCAGTTACTTTTTATTCTTATAAATTGAAAATCTTTTCCATTTGACTATCATAAGATTGCATGAAAATTATTTAAACAATTCTAACAAGCGCGTCAAACCAAGAGTTTGATAAATTGCACTTCTCACAATTCCACAGTAATCGAGATCATAGGGCTTCCATTTATATTGATGTCCATTCGACGTTCACCTAAAATATTTACCATTTATTCTCAGTCCCTTGCGATATTTTCTAAGAAAAACTTCAATCATCCTTACTCAGATTGAAATCGATACTATGAAAAGCTATGAGGGAGATTTCTCTTCCTTTCTGGTTATTATAAAATATCCTACAATAAGGCGATTGAATGTGGGAGATCGTAACTTGAAGAAAACTTATTATATTGTAACGTACGCTTCGCCTTTGCCAGGGCTTCTTTTTCACTGTTACCAATGAAACCTCAGCAGAGGCAAAAAATTTTATAAATACCTTATAAGAAATTTTTTGTCGTATTTTCCCCGAAAATAGTAGACTATTTTAGCGTATCGCAAGTCCACAGTAAGGTGCGGGAGTAGTTTTTTTATCCGATTTTCGAAATTTTTTTGATGAATAGATACCTATATATATATATATATATATATATATATATATATATATATATATATATATATATATATAGGTATATATATACAGGGTCGCTAATATATATAGAAACGGTCGATTATTTACTAAAGTAAGATAGCTAGCGAAAAATGTTAAGATACAAAAGTTTTAGGGTTTTTTAGAATCTATCTCACTAAATAAAAATTAAGTATACAGCGTCAGTCAAAAAGTACTGAAAGAGCACGAAATGATGGATATTCATTATGAGAGTCATTCAAGGTGGAGTATGTGAATATGATTGCAATTTAATTAAAATATTTTTACAGAAAATATAAAAGCATAATTGTTCAGGGTTGATAAAAATACACGAAACAAGTTGTAATAAAAAACAAATTCTATTTAATAAGGTGCTCAAAGTGTTTACCATTTACCTCCTGACAGTAAATGTAGTCTACAAAAATAGGCCGCTAAATATCTGAGAGTTGCAAGAAAGAATAAGGCATGAAATTTCTACCATTCCTCCTCGCATGATTTTACTACAAAATTTTGTTCAGCGAGTTCATTACTGTAAGGAGGTAACTGGCAAACAATTTGAGCACCTTATTAAATAGAATTTGTTGTTTATTGCAACTTGTTTCGTGCATTTTTATCAACAATGAACAATTATGCATTTTTATTTTATTTAAAAATATAACTAAATTGTTATCATATCCACTTACTCCACCTTGTATGACGTTCATAATGAATATCCATCATTTCGTGCTTTTTCTTCAATAAATTAGAGAGTAGTAAAAATTCGATATCTCCAAAACGGTTGAATTAAGGAAATGGTGTGCTAAATAAATTTTGTTCAGAATTTCGAGCAAAATGGAAATATGGTATAATATATAGGGTTGTTCTATTGAAGAAAAAGCAATTTTATTTCTTCATTACTTTTTGACTGACCCTGTATACTTAATTTTTATTTAGTGTGATAGATTTTGAAAAGCCCTAAAACTTTTGTATGAAAACATTTTTCGCTAGCTATCTTACTTTAGTAAATAATCGTCCGTTTCCACACATATCAGCGACCCTGTATATATGTATATATATATATATATATATATATATATATATACATATCAGTGGCGGCTCGTGAGGTTTTGGTTTAAGGAGGTGTTGAAAAATACACCATAGGTGAAAATTTTCAGGATTTCAAGGTCAACCGCCTTATAATTTAAAGAAAATCAAAGTAAAACAAGCACCCTAAGCTATTAATTTGTTTTCACTTTCGAGTGTCTACCTTGAGACCTACAACGCCTATTTACAATATTCACAAAAACTCTTCTCAGCCAATTAATCAATTCATTTATTCGTCAAAATTTTTTTTCTTTCACAAAACAGGTACCTACCTACCTACTTAACGAATTTGTTAACAGCTGGTGAGAGCAAATAAAAAGTTATTATATATTTTTGAAGATTAGCGGGATTCTGAGATCTTTAAGGTCAGCAAAATGATCTATAATATGCTCATAAAATTTTTTGTCTTTCGCCAAAAGTTTTACCAATTCCTTTTCAATAGACAACAAACTAATATTTTTCAAACGATCCTGGCTCATTGAATTTCGTAAATAAGTTTCAATTCTCTTAAGAGTGGAAAACGAGCGCTCTACGGAAGCCGATGTCACCGGGATAGAAACAATTAGACATAAGAGTTTATAAACTTGGGGTAAATCTTGATTCAAATCATTATCAAAAAGGTATTTAATAGTCCTCACATGATTTTCATTTTGCCCCAAAATTTCATTGTCATTATAAACAACACAGTTCACTTTTTATGGCCACCTTATCAAAAAAAGTGTATTTTTGACATAAATTTTCCAAAAGGTTATCTGAAAAATTAGCCGAAAATCCGGTAAACAAATTTTTATTGAGTAAGTCGAAGAAATGCAGTTCTTTCAAATCAGAAAACATTATTTCTATTTAACCCCTAATAGTATCCAAAATTTCATAAAATATTTGCTTATAGTGAAGCTGCATATCTGCGTAACTGAATTTCTTTCGTTTTGGGCTAAATTGAGTCGTATCGTCAGTAGTTTGAAATACAGAAAATAGTTTTTTAAAATAAACTTCTGCACGAAATTCTGAAATTTTTTCCAAAAGAAACTTGAGCTGATTTCGTGAGTAAATTACATCTGAAAACTTGTGCTGTAAGATTAGAAAAACTATTTCTGTTTGTTCAAAAATTAATTTGAAGATGTTTAAAAAATATATAAATTCCTTATCTTGTAAGAAAGATATTAATCCGCGTGCGGTATTTAAAGTTACTTTATCGGTGAAAAATTCCTCACTTTCAACTATAGAATTAAAGCCTCAAATCCTAAGCGGCCCCAAACAGAGACATTTTCCCTAGTAAAAAGTAAACACTGCCAACAAAATAATTTATTTTTTACCTGTGATCCGGTTAGGCAAGGATATCTCTCATAATTTCTTGTTATATTAAAACCGCGGTTTTGTTGTCTGTTGCGCTGCACCAAATTGTTTAATTCAGGGGTAGGTCGCAATGTTTTTATCAAAACGTTATCCTCATAACTTAGTGCACTAAAAACAATAACAAATATTCCACTAAGTCACCATTGAAATTTTTGAAATTAACTTCAGTAACCAAACTCATTTTAAAACAATACGCGAGCAATATAAGTAAACAAGCTGTTTTCGGCCATTAGTCACTACGATCACACTATGATTAAATTAATGCTTTCCAACGAATTCACTCGATTTTACCCGAAATTCTATACTTGTGATTGATCGACATTGTATGAGACTCAGGCTCCATCGGTGTTGCCATTTACATGTTTTTTGCTTTTCTATTGTAATGAAGTATTCATTGGGAGTATTCGCACCGTTGTTTGCTTTTCTGTGGCAGGCATAATGAACGTTGAGAATATACCTTTTTAAGCCTCCGCAGCGTTGCCACACATCTTGAAATGAATGAAATGCAGTAAATGTAAATACCATTATATAATGTAGGTTGAAAGGAAGGTAGGTGCATAAAATAATATGATTTTGATTAATATGAATATGCTGAATGCTGACTATCTAATATAATATATTAGTGATACACGGAATATTATTGAGCAGGAGGCTTAGCCTCCTTAGCCGCCTTTGAGTAGCCGCCCCTGATATATATATATATATATATATATATATATATATATATATATATATATATATATATATATATATATATATATATATATATATATATATATATATATATATATATATATATTTATATATACAGATGCCCTCTAAAAAAATTCAAAACATAACAAAAAATAAAATTTTCTTGTCTAATAGCCGCAAAATCGGAATTTTGTTTAATATTCTCAAAGAAAGAAATCGAGAATATGCCCTCTTTCTTTTTTTAACCCCTATAGTTACCGAGATACCCTATACAAACATCGAACTTTGCCCGCCCACTCTGAACATTATTTTGTAAGTAGTATTAACGTACCTATACCTTCACCCCGCGTTATTAGTCGTACTAATACATGATTGAGCTTTTATTATCTCAGAAATATGCCCAAGGTGCAATCTTACCTAAATCGGTTACACTGACACATTGATCCCCTAGTTCACAATCATATTAATTACAGGAAAAAGGTGGTGTAATTAGGGCGATAGGGCACAAATCATAAAGTTACAATTTGATTGACTAAAAAATTGTAGGTAATTGATGTGATTGTGAACTAGGGTATTGAATTTTACAGGTCCGTATGGGCAGCAAAATTTGAATAGCCTACTAGTGGAAAATGTCTAAATCTGCCACTGTATATATATATATATATATATATATATATATATATATATATATATATATATATATATATATATATATATATATATATATATATATATATATATATATATATATATATATATATATATATATATATATATATATATATATATATATTCCCCGGTACATAATACGGCTTCCGTCAAACGAAATGAGTTGAAATTGCTTTCGACGAAGAATGAAACTATCACAATTTGGGTGAATTTCTCCGCAATTTTCACATAGATATTTCTACTTTTCATATATTTTCCCGAAACATCATGGCATCTTCAGCGGCTTTCTTCAAATCAAAAGAGCTGGGTATTTTTTTGAGGCAGAACGAAACTATCGAAATTTGGGTAGGTAAGTTTCTCCTACCACCTCCATTTTTACGTAGATATTTCTTCTTTTTCGTGGATTTTGAAAATTTTGTGTGACTCCACAGCTCTGCAGATTCAGTTAAAAGGTTGAAAAATTTGGTATGTGGTTTGTGTTCATGTTGAAATACGATCTTTAATTAGTTTCAACTTGGGTTTCAAAGGTTTTATAATCATTTGACAGTACCTATCGTTCACGCTTAACTACATGAACAGATAGGATAAAATTTAAATAAAATATTGATTTTAGTCCATCCTCAAAATAATATAATATAGTGAAAAAACTCTACCGCAGCGAGCTGCATTAGAAGAGCAGGTTTTCATAACGTATCCAGTTTAAAAAATATATTCAATAAATTATGATTTTTTTCCAAATTCAAAAAAAATGCGCCCTCTAATGTGTAAACAATATTTATTTCCTCAACCATTTCCTCAACCACCCAACCAGTTCGTACCAAAACCAATCACATCCAAAGTATCATACGAAAATACGTACTTACAAACTTTCAACCCTATTTCTATAAAATTGCGCCCTTTACCATATAAACAAGATTCATTTCCTTCTCCGGGGGGTCAACCCTCCAACGAATCCATACAGATATAAAATTGCGCCTACTCTCGTGTAAACCAATTCATATTAAAACCTTTCCCATTCAATATATCATACGAAACTACCTACTCACAAACGTTCAAGCCTATTGCTCCAAAATTACGCTATTTATCATGTAAACAAGATTTATTTCTTACCCCAGGGGGTCAACCCCCCAACCTCTTCGATCCAAAACCAATTCAATTCAAGATATCTTTTGAAACTACCTACCTACAAAATTTCAACTCTATTACTCCAAAATTGCGACCTTTATCATGTAAACAAGATTTATTTCTTCCCACAAGGGGTCAACACCCCAACCCATTTGAACCAAAACTAACCCCATTCAAGATATCATACAAAACTACCTAGATACAAACTTTCAAAACTATTACTACAAAATTGCGCCTTCTGTCGTGTATACAAGATTTATTTTCTCCCCAGGGGGTCAACCCCTCAACCAATTCGAACCAAAAACAATCTCATGCAAGATATGCGAAACTACCTATTTACAAACTTTCAACCCTATTGCATCAAAATTGCGACCGTTATCGTGTAAACAACATTTATTTTCCCCCTAGGGGGTCACCCCTCAACCAATTCGAACCAAAACAATCCCATCCAAGATATCATGCGAAACTACCTACTTACAAACTTTCAACCCTATTGCGTCAAAATTGCAATCGTTATCGAGTAAACAAAATTGCCTCAGGAAGTTAAGAATTTGTATGTGAAAAAAAACAAAATGAACGGAAAATACGACCTTAGTAGCATAGCTCTGCTGTTCAAGTGTATTGTTTACTGAGAAGCTTTGGAATGATTTGCTTCTGCTAGATAGATTAATTTTCATTAAACAACGCATTCACTGCTTTATGCATATTTTCGTTGATGAACACGTGCTTTTTCATGTGTTTTTCGGAATTTTACTAAAAAAGCAGATAATGGCTAATGTACGCTAATGTGGAATATCACAATTCAATGTAGGTACTCCCGAAAATTCCACAGTAGCGATCCTGAGCTATAATAGTTATTTATGTATAAAGGGCATAATAGGGATTTTATAGTCCGAGGCGATATTTCGCCCTAGGACCATAAAATCCCGTTATGCCCGCAGAACATACAAAACTTACGAGCCATTAATCAATTAAATTACTCCAATAGGCTCTATTTTCTACAGAGATTTTTTCATGTAAAAAGTGTTAGAAGAAAACCAGCTGCGCCATTTTTTGTAAAATAGTTCCATATGATACAGTGATATGTTTTTCACTCGACTTTATTATTTATAACTTTGTTATCAACAATTTTATGCAAAAAATTGCTTGTTTTTTTCTTATAAAAATAAAACTATCAGAGTAATCGTGATGGTGTTAGTAGACTGATTATAGAAAATGAAAAGACGAAGAAAATGAGAAGTAGGACGACTCGATCAGACCCTTAGTTTGAGAGGAAATCAGAAAAAACCGGCCAAAATGTAGTTTTTTCAAAAATTCTTAACTCGCTTATTTTTTGAGTTGTAGCGTAGTTTCTCGGGTCAGTATTAGTTATTGATATAAACTTCATTTGTGCGAAGATCAGGAACTTTCCGATGCATAGTTTTTGATCTGTGGCCATTTGATTATGTTACTATGCAATTTTCCAGCAGACCTGAATGCGACATGTATGGTTCGATTTCAATTTACTAAAAATATTTTGAAAGTAGAATTCTCATATTTCAGAAAGTTCATCTTGGTTTTTCATAAAAACGCTGAGAAATATGTTAAAAATAAAGCTGAACATGACAAAAAACGGCCGAGCGCGTGAGAGTAGTTGAAGAGTGGGGGTTTACAATTATTATCTGACAACGTTTAAAAATTACTGTCATGTTCAAAATGCCGACGCTTTCGAATGTCATACTTCTCTTTGCCTGCTGCTCTACCCCCATCTTCAACTACTCTCACGCGCTCGGCCGTTTTTCGTCATGTTCAGCTTTATTTTTAACATATTTCTCAGCGTTTTTATGAAAAACCAAGACGAACGTTTTGAAATATGAGAATTCTACTTTCAAAATCTTTTTAGTAAATTGAAATCGGACCATACCTGTCGCATTCAGGTCTGCTGGAAAATTGCATAGTAACATAATCAGATGGCCACAGATCAAAAACTATGCATCGGACAGTTCCTGCTCTTCGCACAAATAAAGTTTATATTGATAAAAAATACCAACCGGAGGATCTACGCTACAACTCAAAAAATAACCGAGTTATGAACTTTTGAAAAAACTTCATTTTGGCCGTTTTTTTTCCAATTTTCCCTTAGACGGAGGGTCTGATTGAGTCGTCCGACCTCTCATTTTTTCGTCTTTTCATTTTCTACAATAAATCTATTGACACCATCACGATTACTCTGATAGTTTCAATTTTATAAGCAAAAAACGTTTTTTTGCATAAAATTGTTAATAACAAAGACATAAATAATAAAGTCGAGCTGGTTTTTTTCTAACACTTTTTACATGAAAAAATCCCTGTAGCTTGACCTAGTAACTTATTCATTAGTTATCAGCATGGCTATATCAGGGGTAGGTCTGTCATAAGAGCAATCAATCAATTTACCAGCAAAATAATAGAGTCTTTGTAGCTTGGCCTACAATTAAATCATAAGTATCATTGTCAGCTTTAAATTTTATTCCTTTTTTCATTTATGACAAATAAGTGTTTACAAATACAATGAAACAGACATGTCATATCAATTCTTCAGATGTAAGTTAAATATCATTTAGATTTAGTCGTAGCAAATTAGTACAATTTGAGATGTACGAAATAAATAAAGTGACGAGAAATTGGCGTAACGTAAGGAAAATCAAGTCTTGTTATATTTATAATTGATGCCAATCGTAGTTTTTAAATGAAAACAGGTATTCCCCACATTCAGTTACCATTTCACATATAGCGGCTCTACAACATTGTTGAGAAATAATAAACTTGTTAATTGATACAACCACTTATAAAATAATCAATCATGATCCAGTAATTGGTACTCAGACAGAGATTAACAACCTAGCAAAAAGGTTTATAGATATAATAACACAAAATAAGATACAATGTCATAATGGTTTTTCTCCTTGTATGTTTCATTATTCTCTATCAACTATATATATCCTCAACAGTTTAAGACTTTAAGCCTGACGTAAGAGAATATGCATAATTATGACTCACTTTATTTCATTCAATGTGTTACAATTGGGTGTATCAGAACAACAGTGGTCCAGGTCCATACTACAAAGTTTTGATTAATTAAGATATTTGCGTTTGTGTTTATTTTTCTTATACTTCATGAATGATAAATTCCAAAAACACCTAACTAATCAATCAATTAAGAAAATAAAATGGACTCAGATCAGTTTTGCACTGAACGAATTCATATTAAGGTGCATTGTTCAATCCAAGTCTCAAGAATAAAACTGAATTTAGCTAAAAGATTTTATGTTATTTATTTTGCTTGCTCTTAAAACTTTTTTTTGCAATTTCATAGAAAATAAATTTGAATTGTAGAGTTACAAATTCAAATTTGTGTGTATTAGGATTGCACAGATGTTTTTAGACTGAATCAAGTAAGTAAAATAAAATTTATATCAAAAAACAATTCTAACATGAATATTAAGAAAACTAGCTACTCTATTCGTCGAATTGGTATTCGTTGTTGAACTCTTCATCACTCAACAACTGATTACTCTGATCCCGACCATCTTGGAAGAATGTTCTTGTATTCATTTTAACAGGAAGATTTTTATGAAATTGATGAAAAATAGGTGTTATATAAGGTAGAACCGATTTTTTATCGTTCTTCTTTACTAAAATTATGGCTCGTCGTTGCATGTACCGCTGCTAAAGATGTGAATTTCTTTCCAACGCACTTCTTCATTAAGGAAATCTCTCGAAAGTCCATAACATTTAAGACATTCTCTCCAAATAATAAAGAAAATGATTGTCCACGTTTGAATTTGATGACTTGAATCTTCAGTTCACTAACTGAATTTTTAGTCACATAGTCACATCCACTAATTGAAGCAATACGTGTCCTGGCAGGAAAAATAGGACTTGAGTCACCTTTGCTCTGAACATTTTGTTATTTATTCGTTTTCGTACGTCACTGCACACTGAAAATCTGCGACACGAATGTTTACTAGTTGCGTTCTCGATACGTTCCCACTGCGATAGCAACACGGATTTGTTTACACATGTTTCCTACTTTCTTTTGATGTTTACCGCTCAAAATGGATACCGGCGACAAGTAGAAACAGTCAACATTTGTTGCCGAAAAATAAAGAAATTTTGAAGAACATTTTGGAACATTCACGGAAACACGGAACAGCAACAAAAATTTTCCTTCGGTGGAATCGTAGCTTGAAGGGTGACAAGTAGAAACAGTCAACATTTGTTGCCTAAATATGAAAAAATTTCAAGGAACTGTTTCGGAAACACGCAACAGCAACAAAAATGTTCCTCCGATGGAATCGTAGCTTGAAGGGTGACAAGTAGAAAGAGTCAACATTTGTTGCCGAAACATAAAAAAATTTTAAGGAACATTTAGGAGTATTTCCGAATTTTTACGGAAATACACAACAGCAACAAAAATGTTTCACAATGTCCCTTAATATTGCTCCGGTGGAACTGTAGCTTTAAAGTACTGCGACATTCAAGCATAATATATTAGTACAGGAAATGAAGCTCAAAAAATGACTAAACCTCGCAATTTTTTCGTCCTGCATCGATTTGAATGAAAATTTGTAATTAGGCTCATTTAACCCTCTAGTTTATTTTCTACATCGTTCCGTTGTACGTTTTTTGTTTTTTAAGATTGAAAACTACCCTTAATTGAAAAAATTTATAAAATAACATTGTAAACCTCAAGATGGCTGAAATTTGGTCTGGATTAGTTGAATAATGATTGTTTCATGCTTTGGAGTACAATTTCTAATGTTTCAACCCTCAAAAATCCACCCTCGTTAGAGTTTGATATAAAAAAAATTATTTGCATAAATACTTGGGATTAGGATCATCTTGCCCTGTACTTCATATTTTCTATCATGCTCATGGGCGTTGATTATTTTCAGAAGTGAAAACTACCCCTTATTGTGAAGAATTATAAAATAACATTGCAAAACCTTAATATGGGTAAAATTTTGTTTGAATCCGTGAAATAATGATTGTTTTATACTTTAGGATCATTAATCATTTTTTAGGATAAATAATTTTTTTATATCAAGCTCAAACAAGGGTGGATTTTTAAGGGTTGAAACATTAGAAATTTTATTCCAAAGCATGAAACAATCATCATTCAACTTATCCAAACCAAATTTCAACCATCTTAAGGTTTGAAATTGTATTTTATAATTTTAGACAATTAGGGGTAGTTTTCACCCTTCAAAAATAAACAGTGTCCATGAGATATAAAATTTGAAGTAGAGGATGATACGAGCCTAATTTCAAACTTTGGTGCAAATCGATGCAAGATGAAATCGTTGTTTGAGATAGATACTTATTTTTACATTAAGCTCCAGCAAGGAAGGATTTTTAAGAGTTGAAACATTAGACATTATATTCTAAAGCATAAAACAATCATTATTCAACTAATCCTAACCAAATTTTACCCATCCTAAGGTTTACAATGTTATTTCATAACTTTTTACAAAAGGGGTAATTTTCACCTTTAAAGAACAGAAAGCGTACAACGGCACGATGTAGAAAATGAGCTAGAGGGTGAAAGAAGCCTAATTCCAAATTTTCATTCAAATCGAAGCTGGACGAAAGAATTGCAAGGTTTTGTCATTTTATAAACTTCATTTCCTGTCGCTCCGAACCGTGCTATTCGAATGTTTCGAAAAAATTTTATTGGTTTTTTAAACAAAGCTCCTTAATTTTTAGTGATAGAAAGTTTTTTCACAGACGATTTTGTAGGGCTTTTCAAGAGCTATAAGACTGTGTGAATTAAATTCCTTAAGATCCCTCAATTTTTAAATGGGGTGAGTTTAAAGGGCTCGAATAAGGTGGTGTTCGCTTGTAAATAGAGGTTTTAAACGGCTATATCTCACCAAATATTCATTGTATGGAAAATCTATGTACAGGAATATTTAAGTCATTAAAAAGGCTACAGTTTTGTGCTCTATCATTTTTTTTGTATCTCTAGTAACTTCGGAGATATTTCGAAGGGAAGGGTGAAAAATACGAAATCGAAAAAAATCGTTTTTTCTTTAAACTCCAATTCTTCTAAAATTAGGCATTTTAAATTAATCAAACTTCTTGAGTGTATTGAAAATACATACATAAAGTGAATCACAAAAGACTGGGGATCAATTTGAATTAGGTGAGCAGTAAGGGGGTTGTTAACACTGATTTTTTGATAGAAAAAAGTAGGTACCGACATTATTTTGATCATAAGTCGTTTAATGTTCATGCTAGAAACTTTTAATTTATTTTAGTTTGAAAGGTCTAATTAAATACTTCAAAAAAGTTTCAATGAGTTTTCTTCGAAATATGCAAAGTTTTCCTGTTATTTGACTTTGAATATTTCAAATTATGCATATGGCTGAAAAAAGTTAACCATTAACATGCCGTATCTCGGTTCGTATTAGTCGTAGAAAAATAATTCCAAAAAAATTTTGTTTGTTTTCTTAAAAGCTACAATTTTGCTCTCTATCAGTTTTCTGATAAAATTCATAGTTTTTGAGCTATTAGCAAAAAACTTTTTGAAAACATCAATTTTTCCGTCGAAAAACTGTTACTTTCAACCGCGAATAAATCCAAAAATATTAATTTTACGAAGAAAACATAAGAAACATTTTTATCTTAGAATTACTTTTCCCATCGATTACTACAGTTAAAATGTAGAAAAAAATTTCCACCCTCAAGATGGGGTGGCAACCACCCCCAAGGTTTTAGCGTACACCGGCATGATGTATAAAATGATCCTTAGGCTATTCCCTACCTTCTGTGAAAATTTCACGTAATTCCATGCAGGACGAAAAAATTGCGAGCCAAATTGCTTCATTTCCTGTACTATATATAATTTTTAATCTACCGTGATGATCTCAATGAACTGAAAGTAATTTTATTGAATATTATAAAATAAAAACATCGTCTGCATGAAATTCCAGCATAATTGTCACATCCAGAAAATTTTTCATTTATTTTAAGACATGAAATTACTGTTAATGACAGAAGATGTACTACAGTTATGAATTCTATATTATTCAATTTAAAAGGCATTTATTATAACTCTGTCAAGCCAGATGTTAACAGTTAGTAAATTTTCAAACATATCATTCTCGTAGATGAATAAAAATGAGGCACAAGTAACATCTGTTTCATAAAAAGTCAATATAGTTCTTCGATAGTCCAATATAACTGAATACTTATCAACCGTCTGTGGTCCAGATGGTTGGAAAACTGTTTAAGGCACATACTATACCGGGTTCGAATCCCGGATGAGATATGGGTGTTGTGGTTGTCCATAATTGCAATTTCGCATACTAAAATCTTGTGGGTAATGCAGAAGCTTACGAACGCATGGTGGTAGATGATGGAACACAGGCGGATTCTCGCCTGTGTCCCATCAACCTTTAAAATAAAAAAAAGAATACTTACAAGCTTCCGGCAAATCCCGCTGCCTTGTTTTCTATTATTGTTGGCTCGGGAGGTTTACACATTATAATCAGCTCTTGATCGGACTGCATTACCACCCCTGGAAACTGTGGGAACCATATTCTCACGTGTACAAAACCCTGAAAATATCGATATTAAGTACACATATGTTTTACGGATAACTGAGATTGAATTCTCGTACATCACTCGGTGAAACATCATAAAGAATAACATAAAAAGTAACAGACTATCGAAAAATGACGTTCAAACAATTTGTCCAAATAAAAGAAACTTGAAGTCAAGTTCAATAAAGAAAAATCTAACATCGGAGAAAACAGTGGTGTTCACAAAATATTTTGCTACGAATGTCCTGCTTTCTATATTGGACAAACAGGAAGGAATATAAACATTCGCGTTGATGAACATAAAAAGTCAATTTTACGAATTAAAAATACCACTGGCTTCTCCGAACATTGTATAAAATATAATCATTTCCTGGTTTTCAACAAAACCCAATTGTTGCATTCAGGTTATAAAGGAAAGCGTCATAACAGTAAATTACCCCTACGAACGAATTCGTTTTCAGGTATCACCTTTGCTATTGTCTGTTTTATATAATAAGATGTAATACTCTCCTGTAGTCAGTCTTGATAATGAGTTCATAACTCGAAACATCGTTTATCCTTTACTGCTAAATACAGTATCTAATTATTTTTATATAGTAAAACTTAAGCCAAGTGTATTTTATTTTAAAGTTTATAGTTTATTTTTTACAGAACTTTTTAGTTGATTGCTTTCACTAAACAATATACAATTATTGACAATTTTGGTTGCTTCAATGTAAACAAGAAATTTACGTAAGTTTTTTTCTATGGCAACAAAGAGAAACATTTAGCAACAAAATGTTCCTCAATTTTCCTACAGTGGAACCGTAGCTTAAGGTTCTGATTGGAAGTAGAAGTTCGAAGTATAAGCATTTCCTTCTTTTCGTATTTATAATGATTACCTTATACTTGCGAAGATGTCCTCGTCAAGTAGAAGTAAAGAGCCGGCTCGTGTCATCTACCTGACATTTTACTCTCTCTTTTCTCAAAAAATTTAAAATTTTGCTCAACACCAAGATAACGATTTCGAAATGGAATCATAAGGCACGGTTCTATCCCATAGACATCATCACCAATAAGCGCAACATTCGCTTTATGCCTCAATTGTAATTTAACCTGCGAATTTTTCCATATCCTAGAATCGTAGTCGGATCCAGGCCAACTAACGTCGACAATATTGAAAATTTCTCTGCCATTACAAGTGGCTTGCACCTTCAGAGCAGGTTTACCTTCTGGGTTGATACACTCATATCCATTGTGATGTAGTTTCAGTATTCCTATGTAAGTATAATCAATCACACCTATTTCAGTAGGAAATATATAGTTGCTTTGCCACAACTGTTATGCCCCTATTATTTCATAGTTCGTATTTGGAAACTTGATCCAGTTTAATTGCTCAATAATTTTTTCAGCTACTTCGTGCATAGTTCGAGACACCCTAGTCTGACTCACTCCAAGTTTATAACCGATCACTCTGTGATATTGATATCCCGGATCACTAAGATAGAGTAGACATATGTTCCCTGAGTTTCATCATTTGACCCTAAAAATCTTTCCGCAAGCCACTACATTTTCTTCATCGAAACAGTGTTATCCTTTCAAATCACCGACAAATGTCGGTGAGTAAAGCTTGTAGTATTCAATATCCTTCACTATAAAGTTTCTGAACAGACGAAAATACACCTTCCAGAGTTTCATCATTTGCTCCTAAAAATCTTTCCGCAAGCCACTACATTTTCTTCATCGACAGAGTGTAATCCTTCTAAATTACCGACTAGTGTCGCTGAGTATAGATTGTAATATTAAATATCCTTCACTATAAAGTTGAGTTTGCTTCTGACCACACTACCAATTTCTGAAGGATAAGCTTTTTATTAAAAGTAAAAGGAAAAGATTATGAATACCCATTCACTTTTAAGCAAGTAAATTTTTTGAAGGATATGCTTATACTTGAGGGAGTAAGATTTTGCTCGATTTTATTATGAATACGTGCTAAAGGATTTCCTTTATATTTTTCAAGTTCAATCATATCTTTTTTTAATGAATTTGGCCCATTGTGAACTGGGGGGGGGGTATCGTTCACTGTAGTTGGTAGAAATTCAGTAACGTATTTGTATAGACAGTGGATTTCATTTATATTTACTGCTTTAGCGGGAAGTTGTTCGTTCTAAAAAAACCACTGAAATCACTCATCTGTCCTTGCCAAAAATCCTGATAGTATATAAACCGTTGCATAGACCCATCTAATTATGTATCACAGTTGGTGCTTCATCCTTTCCCTGGGTCTGAAGAGTCCCCACAGGGTAAATTTTTCTTTGTCCCACGAAATACATTTAGAAAATAACACTATTTTTTTGGTAATATTTGGTATTGTTCGATCAGATAATGCCTCTAGATGTAGGGAAATTGGTGCGTTTGTATGACTGGTAACTTGGGTCAGTGCAACGTCTGCCCAATTGGTTTGTAAATAATGTATATTACATAAATAATTAATTATTTTAATCATGAAACTCATATATAGACATATAAGAACATCTACCCACAACTAATCAAGGATTCGAATCAAGCATGCTTCACAGATGGTTGCTCTACCTATGCTCCACAAGATGTGAAAATACATTTTGTAACACAGAAAACGTTGTTTTATATTATTCTATTATGTATACTAATAAACAACAGAAACATAAATGCAAATTGTTTGATCTGTGATTTGAAATAAAGTGTTTTCGAAAAACATTAACTTTATAACGATTAAGACTCACATTTCTTTTCAGTACACCACATCTAGAGAAATCGGTGATTCTCAAATTGTACCTCATTCCTGAAGGATCTGTTAGGTCTGGTCTTATTTGACAAAGGATATCTGTTTCTGGATCTACTCCACGATCATCTGCGAATAATGGATGTCCTTTGAAGGCTTCTGGCTTTCTTAGTTTAGCTATGATAGAATCTCTAGTTCCTACTCCGTTTCCATTTGAATTCGAGAATGTACATTGGATTTCGGTAACTGAAAAATAATTTCAATAACGTAAATGACTTGGTTATATATATATATATATATATAAATATATATATATATATATATATAAATATATATATATATATATATATATATATACATAATAATAATAATAACGTTTATTTTATGGCACCAAAAACAGTGAAACCTCGACAAGAAGACTTAATAACTAGTTTACGAAAATAAAAAACAAATACAAAAACAAAACAAATACTTGTTTCGTTCCTAAACCCATTCCATATAAAACAAAATCCCATTTGTTTATGCAATTTGAGTACAAATCAACATATATGCATTCACCCCTTAAATTATTGTGGATATCAAATGTATCTTAAGTTTGGACCTAAAGTTTTTACTATTTATCACATGCCCTGGAAGAGAGTTGAAGGATGCTACACCGCTATGTAGGGGAGACTCTTTGTATTTAGTGCTTCTCGTCAGTTTCTGTCGGATACCTGCGGATATAATATATATATATATATATATATAAATATATATATATATATATAAATATATATATATATATATATATATAAATATATATAAATATATATATATATATATATATATATATATATATATAAATATATATATATATATATATTCATTTATATATATATATATATATATATATATATATTATATATATATATATATATATATATATATATAATATATATATATATATATATATATATATATATATATATATATATATATTTATAGATATATATATATATATATTTATAGATATATATATATATATACATATATGTTAACGGTATCCCTATACACCCCCTTTACGCTCCCCATCATTTGTTACGTCAGGACGGACGAGTGGTACAAGCAGTCATGCGCCTTACCAATGCAGCAGTAGGAAACTACTGCGCAGGAGAGGACAGTCAAGAAGAGGAAGTCGTCGAGTATGTTTGAACGTATGAACAAGTTGTTAACGTATGGAGCAATAAACGGAATTGGTCTAAATAATTATTCTTATTGTTGTGTATCAACCCCAGTATTTAACATTTAACCCTAGTATTTAACATATATATATATATATATTTATAGATATATATATATATATATATATACATATATATATATATATATATATATATATATATATATATATATATACATATATATATATATATATATATATATATATATATATATATATATATATATATATATATATATATATATATATATATATATATATATATATATATATATATATTCATTTGGATTGGTTTTGTATCTGTATATTATAGATTGTTGGGATTTTTCGTGGTATAACAGATATTAAATGATTAATAAAGTTGGATTTAATTTACTAGACGTTTCGGCTCTATTTTTGGAGCCTTTTACAAGTACTAGCTTTAAATTATATTTTATCTTACATAGTCTTGATGAAACTCTTGTAAAAGGCTCCAAAAATAGAGCCGAAACGTCGAGTAAATTAAATCCAACTTCATTAGTCATTTAGTATCTGTTATACCACGAAAAATCCCAACAATATATATATATATATATATCTATATATATATATATATATATATATATATATATATATATATATATATATATATATATATATATATATATATATATATATATATATATAATATATATATATATATATATATATATATATATCTATATATATATATATATATATATATTATATATATATATATATATATATATATATATATATATCTATATATATATATATATATATATATATATATATATATATATATGTAGATCTACGATTATTCTTCTTACATCCAGTTCGAAAAACTCCGAAAATCAAAACAGTGAGTGATCTTCTCATGTGAATATTCATTCAAGATTAATATTCTAGAAATTAAGCTGTATCAAAGTTTAATTTACGGAATTTAAATTTCTATTTTCACAAAGTATGAAGAAAGAATACTGAAGAAACAAAAGTTAATCTTAGTTCTTTATTTCTCGCCCTGCCTTTAAAGAATAATTTCTTTCATGTCATATATCATTGTTACCTGTCTGCTAAAACAAAGTTCCTTAAATTTTTTCTGCATGATATGCCTACCAACGCTAACTCATAGGTATCCATTTTTCTGAAATATTATAAAATATGTGGACTAAATTTCCTACAATTTATTACTGCGTGACGTTCATGAAGAATGATTCGAGTTGTTAATCGTAAATAATATTGAAAATAAAAGGAAATCCGGTGAACACGGATTGTGAGGAAAAGCTAGTGAAATATATCATAATTTAGATATTTCTCCCAACGGAAATTGTTTAACCTATATTTATTCAGTTAATGTAACATTTTTCCAGAAAGTGCAATAGCGTGTAGTGACAATCTTCGTAATGCATGAAAATGAGAGACCATTTACGATTCAAAATGTTAGTTTTTATATATTTAATTGAGAAAATATTTCTCGAAGGAATATATATATATATATATATATATATATATATATATATATATATATATATATATATATATATATATATATATATATATATATATATATGTATATATATGCAGGGTGCTACCATGGGCCACTATTGCTATCTTGGTAACTATAAGAACTACAAGGTTGGTCAGAGTATGCAGTTTTTGGAGAATATGGAAAATCTAGTTTCAAATTTGAAGAAAAAAATTCTATCGTGAGCTACGGGGGTTTTTCAAAAAATTTCTCGAATCTATTTGATCGAATATCTCAAAAAGTATTATTTTTATGAAAAATTTGTAGAGAATTTTGCATTTTTGACGTTCTTCAATTTGGTATTTTTCAAGGAAATTTGCTTCTTCTAGTTTTCGTACGGACCTGTATTTTTCATTCCATCTATTGAAAAAAATTTTTTTCTGATTTTAACGATGTGAAGATTTAACTAATGTCCTAGATAATAGTACTGATGTGAAACATTTGAGTACTTCTTATTTTTCTAACAAACAACATGAATCAATATATCAAAATTAACTAAAAAAACTCAAGCAGAAATAACCTGAACCTGAACCCCAAAAAACTAAATTCAACATCTAAGCAACCATCAATAATATCCATAACATTCATTATTTATAGAATATGTGTAATATGGAACATATTACTAGTCGAAATTCGAAATTGATAGTGATGTCTTTTCGAAGACAAATTCTTAAATCAAATAGTTGAAATTATTTCTCTCTTTACTCAAGTATTACTTGAGTAAAGGTTTCTGTTGTTTTTCATCGACTAGGTGAGGAACGATCTAGAATCCACGGGACTACTAATGCGCTCGTTGCAGAGCAAAAAAAACTCTATACTGTTTCCATCATGTTTACGCCGACGTCGAATGTTCTAACATTATCCCTTGAAGAATAAATGGGAATTTCATATCGTCAGATCTCATGAAAGTAGTTCAGTTGGAGGGTTGGTTTGTTTAATCATCAATTTTTGAAATGAATTTCCGCTGTGTCTGTTTAGCGTAGATAATTAATTTTTCATTTTCATTAAATGTATATATATATATATATATATATATATATATATATATATATATATATATATATATAATATATACGAGGGCAATTCAGAAACTAACCTCCGGTTGATTGAAAAAAATACACCAAGTTAAGTAAAAATATTTTAATATATACATCTTACAACTACATCTTTGCACTATTTTTCGACATAGTCTCCATAAACGATTGAGGCACTTATCGTAATCTCTTCACAAGCTTTTGAAATTCCTTCTGCATAAAAATCACCCGCTTGGTGTCTTGAGCACCAGCCTGTGACCGCCAATCTTTGAGCTCTTCGTCGTCATCAAACCGCTGGGACCCGAGCCATTTCTTCATATGCATGAAGAGGTGATAATCGCTTGGCGCCAAGATCTGGGCTGTAAGGTGGATGGTTGAAAACGTCCCACTTGAAGACTCAAGAAGGGCTGTTGTTCTGCGAGCAGAGTGAGGACGGGCGTTATCGTGCAAAAAAAACGATAACCGGAAGTCCAGCATACCACGGCGTTTGTTCTGTATAGCCCGTCGTATGTTTTTTAGTGTTTCACGAACTTTGCATCAACTGTCTGAACGAGTTTCGTTCAGTCACCAAGGATGGTCTACCACTCCTCTCTTCATCATGAGAACGTTTTCTCGTCACTTTTGAATAAACGTACCCATTCACGACAACTCCTTCACTCATAACTTTTGGTCCGTACAGACGGCACAAAGCTCACGATGAAAAGCTGCTGCAGAGTATCCTTTGGCTGTAAAAAACCTTATAACAGCACGCACTTCAACATTTGGCGGGATTTTCTATTGCAGCACACATTTCAAACTGCCACAAAAACTAAAAACTAGCGCAGGTACGATGTTTCACTCGACTACGGCTTTGATGCCGACTGACCTGCTGAGCGTGTGAATGCACAGATGGCGCAGCTACTCCCCCCCACTACCCGCACTGTGTGACCAATCGGAGGTTAGTTTCTGAATTGCCGCTCGTATATATATAAGTATATATATATATATATATAATATATATATATATAATATATATGTATATATAGATATATAATATATATATATATATATATATATATTATTATATATATATTTATATATATAAACATTTATATAAATATATATATTTATATATATATATATATATATATATATATATATATATATATAAATACATATACAGGGTGTCCCACGACGATTAAGACAAGTAATATATCAGAATTGGGCAGTAGTAGATAATTATAATTTTGGGGGTGTAAATAAGAGCAAATGTTGCATCTTTTCTTATTATTGTGTTACCCAATCAGGTATTTGTTTTTGGTCACGTGACGTCGCATTCAAAATTATTAATGGGACAACCTGTATATTTGTGCTTATATATGGCATCTACATATTTGAACATCTCTTTTAAGATTGTAAGTTTTTTCTGTGACTGGCTTGTCTTAATCATTACGTACGAATGTAAGATTGCCGAAAATTACAGGGGATTCAATTATGAATTTTTCAACTTACAATCCTTTAAGTACCTTTATCTCTTGAATTAATCACTTTAGACCCCTAGTGTGCCAGTTAGTTGGAATTGTTTTATCGGGAGGAACGCAGGAAGGCACAAATATACAGGTTGTCCCATTAATAATTTTGAATGCGACGTCACGTGACCAAAAACAAATACCTCATTGGGTAACACAATAACAAGAAAAGATGCAACATTTGCTCTTATTTAAACCCCCAAAATTATAATTGTCTACTACTGCCCAATTCTGATATATTACTTGTCTTAATCGTCGTGGGACACCCTGTATGAAGGATGAAAATTAAGAGTTACTTATATGTATTTTTTAATGCAAAATCATAAAAAAATAAAATTGAAAATTTTGTCCAAAATATTTATAAAAATGTTTGGGGTGTACCACCCTAATCACTTAGGGGTATGAAAAATATATTGCGACCTATTCTCAGCCCGAATGTTATTATTTTCGATTGCCATCTTGCAATCCTATTGCGGATCTGTGGATAAAATTCAGAAAAATAAAAATCGTGATGAAAAAATAGGACTTAATCTTAAAAGGGTAAGAAATTGAGAATATTATGAATTTTTCAAATTCTGAGTTATGACAAAATAGAAATAAAAAACTTGCCAATAAATTGAATTTTATAATTAACAAATAAAAATAAAGGTTGATCTTAGAAGAGTAAAAATTTAGGTTTGCATGCATTTTTGAATGCTGTATCATGAAAAAATATAAACAAAAAATCTCATTCAAAAAATAAAAGAAAAAATTAAGGGATGGACCACCCTTGACATTCAGGGGTATAAAAACCGATTCTCAGACCTACCCGATATGAACATAAAATTTCATAAAAATCGGTCAAGCCTTTTCGTAGGCGTGAGGTAACTAATATTGTGACACGAGAATTTTATATATAAGATATGATATATGTATATTCATATAGAGATAGACGAATGTTCTGTGCATATATTTTGGTTTTTATTTCATCTTGAAATTAATTTCATAACATAAGTATATTAACGGTCTATGTGATTAATACGATCAAGTCAAGAAAATCAAGTGATGCGAGTGGTCCGTTATGAATGATAATCCACCTGTAATGCTCCATACAGTGACAGTAATCATCTGCCATCTGAACTACCGGAACACCAATGGACGCTCAGTCGTGCACAACCAGCTGAAGGTATTTTAACATTAATAATAATGGTTTATGCATTCTTTTTGCATTCCATCTATGCACTTAGGAAATCAACTACTTGTATTCAGTTGCACTATTCTTAAACAGAAGTTTTATTTGTAACGGAATCATTGAAGCAAAACCACTTTCGCTTTCTACAGGGTAACTTACTAAAAACTAAAATTGTTGTTCTGCGAAGAATTAAAAAGAAGACAATTCATGAAGCATAAATAACATTGTATATAAGCAGTGTAGTTTTATGATCTCTTTGAAAAATAGACGCTATAGCGCCACCCTCCATAGACACACTAGTATGCAACATGTTAATCATCTCACACCTTGTGGTGACATGGGTCAGTCTTGTGGTGATAGAGCACTGACGAGTGGTATGTTCAAATATTCAATATTCAGTAATAACTGAACGTGAAGTTTCGCTGCGTCATCAACATTAGTGCCTAAAGTGAAGTCACTAAGTTATTCTCAGTTATAATATCACAAGAGCATCGAAAATAATAGATTATACTTCCGAGTCATAAGACGTATTTTGCGAAACATCACGAGAGCGCAGCTCGAGTCATGTTTTGAGAAAATACGTCGAGTGGCGAGGTCAGTATAACGATTATTTTAGATTGCTCGAGTGGTATTCTTAACGATTATATAACGAATAAACAACACCGCCATAACTATAACCAAAGCGTAGTATATTGAACAATTAAACGAAACTTCAACAAACTTGTTTATTAATTTTTCTTGACAAACGTCAAAAAATCGTCGATATGAAAACATTCAATTTTGACACGAGGCGAAACTCCAAAACGATTATATCACGTCGTCAAGGGGATATTCACTTATCAATACGCAGTAACAAGTATGCAAAATTACGGATTCTATTGTCTCATCCACACATGAGTTATATAATCAGTAGTAATACTATAAGTACTTCGCGAAGCAGGAGGATTATTCTGTCAAACTGACACGATTTGTAATTATGCAGGAAGTTTGAGATGTATAACCGTATTTATTTTGAAGTGCGCATTGTATTTGATACGATTATTTGTTGAGTATATTGAGTAAAAATCTCCGAATCGACTCATTTCTGAACAGTTATTGATAAACGTCAAAATTTGACGGTCCTGTTAGTTTTCGATTGGTAGAGCTACTCTATGTATAATCAGGTATTATCGAAATTATACAAGGTAATTTAACTGAATTGATCGTTCTGATTGGTTGAAAATCATACGATAAAAATAATCAGTTATAATATCACAAGAGCATCGAAAATAATCGATTATACTTCCGAGTCACGAGACGTATTTTGCAAAACATCACGAGAGAGAGTGGTGTTTTAAGAAAATACGTCGAGTGACGAGGTCAGTATAACGATTATTTTTTTTGACAAACGTCAAAACATCATCAATATGAAAATATTCACATTTTGACACGAGGCGAAACACCAAAACGATTATATCACGTTGTCAAGGTATATTCACTTATCAATACGCAGTAACTATGCAAAATCACGGATTCTATTGGCTTATTCACACATGAGTTATATAATCGAAATAATTGCTCCTGATTTCATCAGAAAATCAATTTCAGATTTCTATAGAAACACAATGAAATAGATCCGAGCTGATATCAAAGTACTGACCGGTTAGATATGCCAATAAGGCAATACCTTTGAACCTTTGGCTTCTATATTTCTTTGTGATCAAAAGCACACATGCCCGAAAGGGATAATTTATTAGTGAGCTGAATGCTGAAATACTCAACCAATTTTAATTAATTTACAGCAGGGTTTCCACTAGCACAGCTAATTGGGTTATTATTTTGTGAATGAAATATTTAAGAGGGGATATTCATTATTTCATGGATCAAAGCTGCTATGAATCAGATTCTATTGAGAAGCTTTCTTTTAAATTTTGATCTGGTTACTGAAATAGTTTGCCATTACATAGATTCACCGAAACTTCATCATCCACCAACCAATTCAAATAAAAGTCTTAAGTTCACTTCAAGTTGTAATATATAAATATATACATATATATATATATATATATATATATATATATATATATATATATATATATATATATATATATATATATATAAAGATGCATATTTAATGCAGGATTCGAAAAAAAAAAGAGCTATTATTTATGAGTAGAAATCAGATAACTTTTTTGTTTCAATGGCTCAGTAAATGTTCACGAAGCCGGAGTCAACTCAATTGAATACTTTTAATGATTAAATCACAATATAGTCAAAAATTATTTTCATTATTTGCAGGGAAAAGTAGTTATTATTTTGAGCATTCCAAATATATGAGCTTATATTTAACTGCCTGAAATCCTGTTTATATTATTCTATTTCTTAAATAAATGCTATTAAATTGCATCAACATTGAATTTTGACGACAAAATTAACTTTTATTGCATCACATAGATTCCCAGTAAATTTTTTTCTGCTACAAATATACTTCAAATCTAAAGGAATTGAAAAAATTATTTTTCATAACGGAATATTTTCTGAATTAAGACTCACCTTCATAATCCTGAGCTGTCACTGTACACTGAAACAAAAATGTATATAAATATTTGATTACGGCTAATATCAATAGACAAAAATATGTGTACACATACACAACACACACACACACACACATCATTTACACATGAATATATATATATATATATATATATATATATATATATATATACGATATATTATTTTCTCATTATATGACTTAAAACTTATATTGAGGAAGTTTCATTGTGTCCAAAACCAAGAACAAAAAACTTATAAACAAAATTATATAACAGAAACAAGGTAAAATAATCAAATAGAAAAAAAAAATATACATATATATATATATATATATATATATATATATATATATATCTTGTAACAAACGGTGCTTCTCAGCGCCAACAAAACTTTCGAAAAAATCGGATTGAACCCCGGAATCTTTCGCAGATATATATATATATATATATATATATATATATATATATATATATATATATATATATATATATATATATATATATATATATATATATATATATATATATATATATATATATATATATATATATATATATATATATATATATATATATATATATAATATATATATATATAATATATATATATATATATATCAAAAAAACAATCATGCGCTACCATTCTGAGATTATTTCAATTTTATGTAATGGCTGTTCCGGAACAGTCGGAACTCCTCATCCGGGTCCACTGCCGAAAGGCACGTCGCCACAAAAAAAACAGCGAACGGTATGCCGCCACAGAATAACGGAGGAGAATTGTCATAGGATGATGTAGAAAAGACAAGATGATCGACATTTCGCCACATCGCTTCTACTCATATTATAGGAATACTAAAATATACAAATTACAATTAAATTGATAAATGGCACTCAGCATTAACACATACAATTAATTTTCTGTCACAGCTCGTCAGAGATCTTTCAATTAGACCATTAATACAGCATATTAATAGTCAAATTCTATTGCCCCCACATTTATACAACAAAAAAAACGAGAGCAGTAGCGCTCACTACCTTCCTGAGGTCGTATTTTTGTTCTGTTTCATATAGTGATTTCATAATAATCCTAAGTTTATACAAGAGGGCTGAAGAGATGCACAAAGCTTGAATATCCGCAGAACGTCTCCGTTTTAGTCGAGAACTGTCAGTTAATAATCAGTTTTCATCATTTTTTTTTCACACGATCCGTTCAGTTGTTAGTGCCAGTCCGTTTTGACATAATTCTCAACTCAAATGAATGTCAACGTGATTTTCAGTTGTCACTTCTAATCTATTTTGACATTACTTAATATACTTGTAATTGTCCCTCAAATGAATGTCAACTTGATTTTAGCGAAGTGAATTCAGAAAGGTAATGAAATAAGTTGGTCTGGACATCATCAGTTCTCCTTCTCGATTTCAATTTTCCTATCAGTTTTTGCTCCTAACACACGGGATGAACTGACAGTTCGTATGAAAAAGAGACAGAGATGATCGCGGAACCAGCTTTTCCGGTACCACCGACCGTGAGTTACACTGTATTATAGATTTTCCAATAATTTTTCATAAAGATAATAATCTACTCTATAACTATTTATCTTAGGCAATGTTTGAAATGTCATAACTATAGTAGGTTGAATAAACTTGAAGTTTGCTGACATATATAGGTATCATGAAATTTTTCTGTATCATTGAAAATCCCGAATTATTTTTGTTCAATTAACTTTTATCAGGCTTACTCAATTTAAAATCCTATCAATAAAATTAGCACAGTTATAGAATGAGAATGGAATGTAAACTCTCGGTATCTCTCTTAGTGGAGCTTTCACTAAATGACTTCTTCTAACTGAATTTATTTAAGAATGCAATCACGGCATCTCTCTTGCCATCAATCGTAATAATTCATCTGCGACCTAGGGATCTATATTATTTCTGTATCACTTACGGAGCCGATGAATTGACGCAACGAACAAGAAAGGAAAGCAATAGAGACGACTCGATCAATAAAATTAACAGTACAGTAAAAGTTTACAGTAAAAGCAATATAAAAAGGAAATTATTCGTTAACAGCTAACAGACCAACTGAGCAGTATGGTAAATGAGATCGTAAGGGTCCACATAGACTAGCCGGTCCTAAGAAAATGAAAACAACCTCCCCAAAAAAATAAAATCCAATTGACCTTAGTTAAATTTCAAGCAATTGTTTGAAATGTTTGTTTATTCACAACTCTCAACTGCTACTTTTGATGAGACTAACTTAATATTTTGTATCAAGAATAATATTAATTATGTAATATGCAAGTCATCTGTACGATTTTTTAATTCAATAACTGAATACGCTATATATATATATATATATATATATATATATATATATATATATATATATATATATATATATATATATATTATATATATATATATATATATATATATTTATATATATATATATATATATATATATATATATATATATATATAATATATATATATATATATATATATATATATATATATATATATATAAATATAAGTATATAGAAGGGTCTTGACTAGTTGAGAAAAAAAATATATACATAAAATTTTGTGGATGCAGTCAGAATAAAAAGGCTAGGTTAACGAATACTCTTTGTCATATGGTCGAGCTTTCCGAAATCTTTATTTCCGTTTTCCAGACATCTAGCATTTAAAAACAGGCTAAAAATACTTACTAACTTGAGGTTATTTCAAATTTGAAATCGTAAATAACAACAGAACAGCTTATCATAAGAAACATTAAATTAACTATTAGAAATTTTAATTTTAAACACCGGCACATAAAGAGGCCTCGGCAACCCGAGGATTGTGGGTTCAAGTCCCACCTTGCTCTTGGGTGTTTTGTATGTCCAGCGAAATTTAGAGATTCCAAATTTGATTAACAGTTTGGATAATGACTCAGTCTCAGCCCATTGACTGTTCGGAAACGGCGTAAAACTGTAGATTCCTTGAGATAAAAAGAAACCAGCACATATTACCATCATGACAAGCCCGAACTATAAAAACAAAATGGTGCAGTTACACCAGAGAACGCAAAACAGAACCAAAGAACCAAGAATCTTCTTTCAATATTTGACCACAGTCAATATGCAAAACCAGGGAGCGGCCTAACGAAAATGAAAACACATTGATCCAAAAACATCATGCAAAAATTTTAAAAGAGGTTATAATATCAATAAACACAAGAAAACAAAAAACAACCGACGATAGATCCAGAAAATGAAATAAAATTCTTCACATGTGAAAGCAAAATAGGTTAAAAATTAAATTTTGAAAAATATACATAATTCACATCAAAAACTATTTATGGTCGAAAAAATAACTCTGCTATTACTTTATAATGTAATTGTACATAATTCTAAGGTTGTTAAGATCACTTTTTTTATTGACGCTATTCTGCTCATTATTAATATAGAACATTTCTTTAAAAATTCTTTTGTGATAGTTATTAAGTTGGCCAGCCTATGTACAAGTGACTTAGTTCACTTCTGTAGGAATATTACATGTACCTAATGTTGTACAGGTGACTAGTTCACCTCAAACTTCTTGTGATATATTTTTTTTCTGGTTAATAAATTCTATTTTCAGTGCATAGAATTTTCACACTGTCTTAGTCGTAATATGATGGCTCCCGTGCATCTCCAGCGGTTTCCATCAAACTAAATGGTATCTGGAATTGTTTTCGAGGCATAACTTAACTATCAAAATCCAAGTAAATTTATCCAACCGTCACCATTTTCACGTAGATATTTCTGTTTTCGTGATTTTTAAAAATTTGAGCAACTCCACAGCTTCTGCAGATGGAGGTGGAAGGTTGAAATTTAGTTAGTAGATTGAATTCGTCTTGAAATACGTTCCTTTGTGGATTTCAGCTCTTTTCCTCTACCGCGTTGCATTCCATTCGAATCGCATCTGGACCTGTCCCGCTATCATTATCATTACGCGATGTACTTCGCGAATTTTTTTCCCAGTGCATATTGGCATCTCTAGCGGCTCCAATATGCAGACTATTCCGTTCGAATCGAATCTCCACCTGCCATCAGTTAATATGTTTGATCATGGTTTGATCATGAATTTTTTTTCCGATAAAAGAAATTATTTCCTAATTTTTATTTAGATTTTGCTATTAAAGCGTGTTTTTTCAAAGCATAATAAATTTATTCCACTTGAATCGCATTTCGACGCGATACACTTCGTGCAAAAAATGTGTTTTTCATTTTTTATTCGGTTGACCTACATTTAAGTGCCGGTTACGAACGGCCGTTGAGCTTGTAATCTAGTATCATGATAATATTTGAACCAATAATTTCATGGACGTACGCAACACGCAAGGGTACAGTGGGAATCGAACCCACCAACCCCGCAACCGAAGAAGACATACTATGCCGCGGAGCCTCCGTTGAAAATGGATGAATACCTATACAAACAGACCTCATGCCATTGAAACAAATTGTGGTGGATATTACAACAAATTAGTCTTTTTTCAATTATGGTAATTTTCAATTATAAATATGTCTATATGTAACCTAAATTTGTAAATAATAATTTCATTAATTTTCTGTTGAACATTTTAGATTGTTTGGACCGATACATGATGTAAATTGATAAACATATTAAAACAATGGTTTATAAAAACAATATGCACATTTATTAAATAAAATAACGCATGACGCACGTTTCGGTGAAACTTCAACTTCTTCAGATGCTAAAGGCAAACTAAATATTATGTTTCTCCGTTATATCGGATGCAATGAATAAATAGATGACAAATTGTGTACAGAGAGTAAATAGAAGGATGGTTACAAATAATTAGTAGAATAGCGAAAACCCATTCTAAACTGCTAGTCAGGTAGTTCGGTAATTTTGAAATCTGTTGAATGGAGCTTCATAAATTTTTTTACTTATATCTTATTTCAAATATATCAGAAATGGAACACACAAACCGCATTTGATTAATGAATGAAATTTTCGTAAGTAATATCATAAGGCATCTAATTTTTCACAGGAAAAATTAGATGCCCGAATGGTATTTGGCAAGACTATTTCATGAGTAACAGCTGTCAAGTTTTGCCGCGGGTAAACTCGAAAAAACTGCTGGCAGGTGCTGTCATTCATTTTTTCATCTAGAAACCATTTTTAATTCAAAATAGCGCGTTCATGATTGGAAATTAAGACGAGGGAAATAGTCGTTGCAAAATATCATTTCCTCAAATTTAAAGGCTCGAATATCATTGAGCTTATTAGGAACGATGATAATTAATTCACAATAATTATTCTGAGTTAAAGTAAGAAAAATGCCAATCTCCAGTTACTTGGAGCGTCGCAAAATCTCCTTCATTCAAATTACAATCATTTGGCGTCACATACATGTCTGAAACTGTTTTTTACGTCGCCGGTTAAATCTGTACCCAACGAATGTCTGACGGTCTACTAGTCATCTACATTTTATTTTATGCCGGTGGTACTGTTTTAATGGTGCTGCCCCATTTGCGCGACCAACTGTGCAAATAACTTGTCTGCCATCGTCAATTACAGCAGCTATAATACATTATAATACAATCTATTTGCATATGTAGATTTTGCTCAAAGAATCACAGTGATTGCAGACAACTTCCTGAGACCTAGTTGTGGGTGATGGGGAATTTTAATTCCATTGTTTATAACAGGACATTATTTGAGGGAACTATGGATGATTCAACAAATAAACAATACTGCAGCTTTAAAAATAATAATGTTCAAATGTTAGAGGCTTTACAAATTACTTAATTCTAATAAGGTATATTTCCATATACCGGGTGTAAATGAGTGATGGGCCACCCCTATAACTTTTAAATGGATTCTTTGATTTTAACGTAATTTGGGTGGTTTATCTCAGACATAATTTTGAGTTTTTTCACATACAAAATCAATATGGCTGACTTCCGGTTTCACAGAAAACCATATAAAAATTAAAAACTCAAATGGAATACTCCGTATATTTTTGCATATTTTAATTCTGAGGCTTCAAATACATACATTCCATCTGTCAATTTTTTTTTCATATTTCGTAAGCAGGGTCGGTCTCAGGACCAAAGGGAACTAATGAGAATAAGATCTTTAATAATTACTTCGTTATTTGGGAATTGAGAAAACTGATGTGTGAATCATTTTGTAGGAATTTGAAGGAGCTTTTTGATATACAGGGCGGCCCATGTATGTTTCTAATTTTCAAACGAGCAAATCTTTTCATCAAGAATATAATTTTACAGTGAAACTGAAAATGAAAAATTGAGAAAATTGTTTCCTCGTTGAGCATTGCACCCGTGGACACGCTCTCTTTTTAGTTTCAAATTTCCTTTGTATGACTATTTCGGTAATTTTAAGATCTCAATCAAACCTCGAATCTTGCTCCTGATGAAGAGACAAATATAAAATTATCAAATCATGAAAAACATACTAGTCGACCATGGTCAATTTCATACATTACATAAAGTGAACAAGGAAAATTCTTTAATAATTTAATGGATGGTTATCCAGCCAGTGTTACTGACCACGATTTGTATTGGGGAACAATTAGAAATTTGTTAATTCACTCCGAGTCAAATAAGCTGCACTGATGAGATCTAATAAGATCGAAACAGCTGTAAGCAGGTTTTGAGTCGGGGTGACTTGACAATTTCTATAATTCACCGTTCGATTGTGAATGCAGATTTTGCGTTGCTGAATACGTATAACCAGCTTCCTTGGAAGGTTATTTGATAATTTCTTAAATTATTAAAGAATTTTCCTTGTTCACTTTATGTAATGTATGAAATATAAAATTCTCGAAAGCTCGAGTTAAAAGAAAAAAGTACTCTCATCTCTACCTCAAGACTGCCATCCCTAATATATAATACCTTGTTATATTGTTATATATATATATATATATATATATATATATATATATATATATATATATATATATATATATATATATATCTGAGTTTGTTGTTTTAAATGCTTCTCGTATTTTTTTCCCTATGAAGTATCTTGTGTTATTGAACTCCCACAAGTTATATATATTTCATGTTAATTCCAAAAATGTGATATGTAAAATATGATATGTAAAATTCAAATTAATTCAGAATAGTTTGATTTCCCATTCTTTACCGTTTTGCATTTCTCTAAAAAATGTGTATGTTTATATATATACATATATATATATATATATATATATATATATATATATATATATATATATATATATGTATATATATATATATATATACATATATATACATAAATGTGTGTTATAAATATTCAAAATTAAAAGAATTAATACATACTAGAAGATAAGTACAAACTATTTTAATTTAATCTGGACTAATCTTCATGTATATGTGCAAATTAGTAGAATGATCTAATTCTAATGTATACAGTGATGAAATATTGTGATATTGTGCGCCTCTGACTACACTTACATGATTGACCATGAAAAAAACTTCAAAACCAACTTGCCATGAAATTTTCCTGGGAACAACAATAAATTTTTTATACTAAAAGTAATTTCGCTTTCGTCAATACAGCATGTGAGATGGATGAATAAAATAAAACTGTGAAGAATATATCACGGTCTTCACATCTGATCCAGTGATTAAGTAACCAATGCCTTTTATTACCTTTTGTCACGTTCAATGATTAACTCAAAATATTTGTATTCTTGAATGATTTTTTTTGAATAATTGTGCACAAATGTAAAGCAGAAATATGATTTTGATTTGAAGAATAATTGTCGGTTTGAGATCGGTCGTTTAACGCTCGGTGAAACAGTTCAAAGTAGTGGAAATAAAAAGCACAGTTCATTTTAATGAACAACTATCGGGAGAGGCGAAAGGGTATAACAATTCTAAAACGCCCCGAGATGATTTAAAATAAAAATAGCGGTTTATATATATATATATATATATATATATATATATCAATAAAAATATCTAATATATCAAATAATAATTTCCAACCTTACCTCATAAACTAAATCATATAATATTCAAATGAACGTGCAATAATGGAACACATATTACATAGAATATCAAAACAACTACCTACCTAGCGGAGCTGGCTATAAGAAGTTCACGAAAGCATTCGAAATATCAACCATGCTACCCCAGACGGGTAATTTGCTTCGAAAATGTGTTTAATTTGGTTATCACAATCGTGGGAAATTGTATAGACAGACTGGTTTTCCGCCCTTATCGGGCATTCATCAGTATCATCCATCAACACCGGTGTAAGTTTCAAGGAATATAAGCCATAAGATCCAACTCTAGTTTGGTCCAAACGGGTCAATTATACATATTATCTATTATCCCTCTATAGTTAACACCTGATGAGCTACTGCACACTTTTATAAATTACGAGTGTCGAGAGTATATCTGACCGAGGTACCTGGGGTGTTCAGATGAACACGACACAGGTTGTCTAATTTACATATAACTTTCTTAATATGAGTTAATTGTTATAGAGGTAACTTAAACTAGTATATATGTCTATAGTAGACTAACACCCACATCAGCGGTGCAGACACGTCGCGAGAGTTCGAGATCTATCACCTTCAAGTGCTTGACATTCTTACCTTTCCTCTATACTCTCCTCGATCCTTCCATCGGGTCTTATATACAATTGTTTATACAATAACTGCTGAAGTGCGACCTTGCCAGGCACGTTCCGATTAACCAACAAGTATATCTTATAACTAAACATTCTTGTTTACTACTGTAGTAACGAATCGAGACACTGACCTACTTAATCTTACTCACGCACAACCTCTCGCGGCTAATTGAAAAGAATTTTTATTTGAGGTTACTCGAGAAAATTCTGTCTCGTTTTAACGTATGGATAATTTAAAATTTTTCCTTTCAGATTTCCTATGCATGGTTGTAATTTACCATTATCCCATTTCCTGGAGGTGTGCTGGAAAGTAGTTTATAATTACAATGACAATTTTTTTTAAGAACAAATTTATTTCTACGTCATAATTTTTTATACGCGCTTGTCTAAACGTCCCTATACTCTCGTGATGAATACGCCATCATTTGATATATTTTATACTTAAATGAAAGAACTTCTCTAATTAAAAAGATTTCAACTTTCAAGCCATAGTACCCTCCCTATATAAAATTGCACCCTTCTTTAACTTTAATTTGTGGAACCTCTTTTCAGTTTATACTCATTTGGCATCTTCAATTTAACTATACGAATCCATCTAATATGTAACCACAATACCCCAACCATTACCTCAAATATATATACTATACTATATCGCACATTTGATAATTAAACTAAAGGTCCCCTAAAACCTTGAATTATCCATTCGCCTTGCCTTTCCTAATAATTTGAGAAGCTTTTAATTCCATTCTTCTCTTTACAGCGTGAGCTTTCTAAAAGATTCTCAACTTTTCGTCTCTGCGTAAATTGCCGATCGGAATAATTTAGAATTCTGTAGAGTGTTCGCAAACAATTAGTAACAACACTATTCCTCACAACAAAAATTGTATATATACTGCAAATCGTATAGTATTTATGTTTTTCATTTCTCATTAACCGCATATCCATCCTTCACCTTAAGAAGTGTCGCTATCTTATATAATAGCATAACAAAAAAAAATATATGTTTCATTTAATTGATTTTACCAACCGATTCCCTCTTTTCGTAATTTTGTCTCTGCATTTAACACAAGGGTAGATCCTACCCTTAAGCCTTCTGCAACGATCGTCGTGATTGAGCCTGGGTCGTCATCTCCGGAACTGCGAAGCAAACCAGCCCTCTATGGGCGACTGATCAAGTTCTTCTTCTTCTTCCCATTTTTGTTCACCACTACTTTCACTTTTTTTTCAATTACAACAAGAAAAAGCTAGCACGGATCGCCAGTGTAATGCCTGCGGTCCCTAGGGTGTTAATGCGTAACACAGTTCATACTATACTTTCTTTATTTAATTGTTATTAGGTATTTATAGGATATCGGGCTTTAGTGCTAAAACCCCTCGGGGCAAGCGTGACGCAGTCGTATACTCAGTCCTTCTTCTTACTTTCTTAATCTCTCCGATCTTCCATTCGCGGTCTATATACATATGTTTATTACAATACATGCTGAAGGGGTGCGACCTTGGCCAGGCACGTTCCGATTACAGAACAATATTATCTAATAAACTAAACATTCTTGTTTTTCTATTGTAGTAACGAATCGAGACACTGACTACTTATCTACTCACACAGCATAATGATCACTGCAGCCACCAGTCGGAAGACAATATGAAGCCACATCTTTCAGAATAGAAGAAAACATTTCCGGCAACGAAACTCTTACGTCCTGACACCCGAAAGGTGGTTACTATAATCGCTAAGCAAGAGTAAAGTTGATACATCCATTTTGATGTAATTCAACATTCACCGCCGCAAGTAACAAGCGCCCAATTTTATACCTTTTACAGGTAGCCAATGAATGGAAAACAGAATTCTTCGTGTTAAACGACACACGTGCCGTGGCAATAAAATGAAGTGAACTAGGACATTTATTTGGAAACTAAATCAAACAAACCTCCTAGGAGGCGCTTGTTTACTTGCGGCGGGGTGGAAAATGTTGAATTACATCAAAATGGATGTATCAACTTTACTCTTGCTTAGCGATTATAGTAACACACTTCGGGTGTCAGGACGTAAGAGTTTCGTTGCCGAAATGTTTTTCTTCTATTCTGAAAGATGTGGTTCAATTGTTTCCGACTGGTGGCGCTGTGTCATATTTATATGTCATGGAGTTACTAGAAGAAATATGTATGACCGTTTGAACTGTTGGTTTGGTTATCACTCCAGGTGGATGGGTGATACTGATGAGCACCGATAAAGGCGAAACAGTCTGTCTATCAGATTTCCAATCGATTTGTGATAAACAAATTAACATTTCGAACAATTACGTCTGGGTAGATGTTGATATTTCGATGCTTCGTGAACTCTTATAGCCAGCTCCGCTAGGAGGTTTGTTTGATTAGTTTCAAATAAATGTCCTAGTTCACTTCATTTTATTGCCACGCACGTGTGTCGTTAAACACGAAGAATTCTGTTTTCCATATATATATATAATTATATATATATATATATATATATATATATATATATATATATATATATTTGCGCCACTGCAAGTCGTAACCAACCGAAACCACTTCTGAACTTAGAGCGTTCCATAGATCTGTGGCTGTGTTTAGAAAATCTTTCTGATGATTGATATTAATAATGGTTGTTTCTCATTTGTACTTATACCTTGTGTGATGAGAGAATGGTTTTCATGTTGGAATAATAAAGGCAACGGCTGCAGAACACTTGCCGTCATAATTTTTGTGAAATAATCATCATAAGTCTGCCAACCACCTTAGATGTTCGAGAGAAGAATGAAGGGTCGTCTCACTGCTCTTTTTTGAATTGATAAGAATAAGTGCGAGGAGTGCATAGATGCCAAATTCTAAGTAGGTATAAGAGCAGCATTTCTATAAATAACTTGGATTATATGCTGTTGACTTGGGACTGGTGGAGACGTGTTCATGCCATGTTAAGTTGGAGTTAATGTCAATTCCTGAACTGCCTCATAGTTTACTATTATATTCTCAATAATTCTACTTATACTGAAGAAACATAATTTTCAATAATAATAAAATACTCAACTGATATTAGTCATGTTCAAATAAAATCAAATCAAAATATGCTTTATTGTCATAAAAAATTATACACTTTATTGATAAAGCGAAAAATATAGCAACTAAACAACGTAAAACATAGAAATAAACAAGAATCAATCAAAAAATATACAAACTAAAAAATATAATACCTAGAAATAAAAACACAACACATCACATTTCCAATAAAAATATATACAAGCTTTACAATAGAATTGAGAGTTTCAAATACTCCCCAATCGAAGCTGAGCCTGTGTTATTCAATTTGGTCATATCGATCAATCGATGCTCAGAATAGTAGTCCTTTATAGAGTAATAAGGTTTATCAAGAAAATAAGATTTAGTTCGTTGCCGGAAATTGGCCAATAGGAAGTTATAGATTTTAATTCCTATAGAAGGTGATTGTTAATTTTCTTAGCATAGTAAATGATGGATCTTTTTGTTAATTCAGAGGAAGGAATAGGGAGGTGAACATGATGTCCCGAAGATCTGGTGAAATACCCGTGCTGTGACAACAAGGGTACGGCATAAAACTACTTATGAATCAAGCACACAGATTCAAGTAAATATAAAATAGGAAGCGTTCAAATTCCATTTTTCTTGAAGTAAGGTTTGCAATATGCCCTATTTTTCCGTACAAACATGTAACGAATTGCTCTCTCCTGCAATTTGAGAATTGAGTCAAGTTGTGAAGAATTACATGAACCCCAGAAAAGAAGACCATAACGAAGATGAGATTCGAACAATGCAAAATAGGGAATTCTTCTAGATGCCGTATCTAATTCACTTGAGATGGATTTAATGGTTTAATGGCGAAACAGGCCGATGATTATATTTTAGCTAAGACATGCACATGCTGTGAAAATTTGAGATTATAGTCGATAAAGAGGCCTAAAAATCTGACAGAATCGACTATTTTAATGGCATAGTTTTGCAGGAATAGATCCTGGGAGCTATCTCTATAAAACAAGGCGACGTTTTTATCTACTGAAGCAAAGTAAGTTTGCATCAGACCAGAATGTTTCATTCAAATATACAGGGTGATTCATTAATATGTGTAAATATTTTAACGGGAAAATTTTGACCTCAAAATATGAAGATCTAGCCCAATTTGCTCATACAAAATATTTCTCCTTACTGATTTACAGGGTGTTTTATTTAGATTATTAAAAATTAATTTTGTTCATTACTTTAATGCTGCTTGATATTTCTTTATGATATTTGGCAGTAAGTTAAAGTAGTTTGGGACACATCAAATAATAGTAAAGAAGACTTTCTCGCTATCACCAGTGGCGTACGGCAGGGGCGCGGGAAGAGTTCTCGTTTCCTAAATTTTACGCCACTGGCAGAATTGTCATTTTAGTATAATCTTTCGATTTTCCAATATTTTCTCTGTAAATAAGGCACTCCTCTTTCGTAACGCTAGAGCCACTATTTTTCGAGATATTTAACGTTGAACATATGGCTGCACAATTCTTTCGATTTTTATGTACTTTTATGTCTTCTTTACTATTATTTGATGTGTCCCAAACTACTTTAACTTACTGCCAAATATCATAAAGAAATATCAAGCAGCATTAAAGTAATGAACAAAATTAATTTTTAATGATCTAAAAAAATGAAGAAAAAAAAACACCCTGTGATTAGTAAGGAGAAATAATTTGTATATGCAAATTGTGTTAGATCTTCATATTTTGAGCTCAAAATTTTCCCGTTGAAATATTTACACATATTAATGAATCACCCTATAGGCGTTCAATATAGGGTTAAGTTCAGTTCTGCCAGCTCATTACAAATGGACAAGTTGCTTGTATGAGCTCCTGCATTTTATATCATCTATTATATCCAGAACTTTCTGTTACTTCAATGTGAACGTATGGTTATATTTATGTCTATGAAATAATTCTATTCAAATTAGACCAGAAAAAGTTGATATTTATTATTAACTCTTATTCGCTGCGATATATTTAATGAAATCAATCTGTATTATTAACTCATAATTTATTCACGATTCTCTGTTTGCTCACTATACAAATATTAATTTTTTGTATTTTATTATATATTCCATTTCCTATAGGAAGTATATAATCATTTAACTGAAATGTGCTCTATTGATTTTGTAAAGATGCATGGTAATTTTTTTGCAATATTTTTTCTGTGTATACTTTTTTCTATTATATGGTATTTTTATTGTTTATAGCGAATTGCTTCTTAATAACTTTTTCTTTCTTTGTTTTCTTTCCAACTCGAGGGACCTACAGTTTAACGCCGGTTCCGAACGGCCAATGGGCTTGTAAACGATGTACATTACCCAACAATTCGATCATATATATAGAACCACTAAATTCCGGGCATACACAACATCCAAGAGCAAGGTGGGACTCGAACCCACAATCCTCGGTTTACAAACGGTACAAGACGGTACACCTTACCGCTGGTCTACCGAGGACTTTTTTTCTTTGTTTAAATCAACGTTAAAATAATATATATTGATAAGTCGATTGAAAATGATGAAAGTATTTTTTTGAAATAAAGTAATGATACACATTTAGGCAATTGATAATATTCACTTATTATTCAGAGGTTAAAAAGAACTCCCATGTAAATAAATTCTACTTATTCATTTATTAAATTTGTACAAAACCATATTTCACATCAACAGTATCAATGCTAAAAACAGAAATAAATAATAATGGAATAATGAGATTAACACACTATTATCTTTTAAATCAACTCGAATAATGACCGACATGCGTGATAATTCTTACGCATGCTTTCCTACTATTAATTCTCACTCCGTTCCTGCTGAAAGTCTGAGTTATGTTTTCTCCTTCAACGGAGATTATTACGATTAAACGGCTTACAGTTACCTGATACAATTGGCTCTATTCGCTTGAATTATTAGAACCCGGCACACAATCTCCTATTATCTCTACAAAAATTCGTACCTCTCTACTTTACGAATAGGTCTGGGTCATGACGTTCTTCCTGGATAGATTTCTGGTCGCATAAGTAGATAATGAAATAATTTACTGCACTACGAAAATAACTAACTTTAATAACAAGCTTACTGAATTAGAAAAATCACACAACTGTGTAAATTCATGACTCTCAAAATTTTTTATTTTTGAAATTTATTTGATGTTTATTAATTATTAAACTTCAAATGAATTTCAATAATCAAAAGTTTTGAAAAAGTCATGACAAGTAAATAACAATACAACAATGGCAAAAATAATTAAAGAATATATATATATATATATATATATATATATATATATGTACACACAAAGAAGAAATTTATCGCGGGGAAAAAAAGTATATAAAACAAGCAAAATTATCGGTCTAGCCCGTATATGTCGAAGCAGCCGTCGACACGGGTTTCGGACTCTTTGATCCTAATCAGAAATGTTGTTGTTACTGTTTAATTTCCAGGTTTTCCATCGCATACTTGGCTTCACCGTTCTGATGAGGACCAAAGAGTCCGAAACACGTGTCAACGGCTGCTTCGACATATGCGGACTAGACCGATAATTTTGCTTGTTTTATATACTATTTCCCCGCGATGAATTTCTTCTTTGTAGTTCATTTCCAAGGTCCGGAATCTTGCGGATGGCATTAATCGCCTCCGTGGTCAAAGTTTGACCAAATCTCCTAAACCGAAGAGTTCGAACAACGTACCATAAATGTGTGATTGTCTTCCGAAGCAAGGGATTCTGCTTGTTATTGCTGTTTCATTTCCAGGTTTTCCATCGCATACTTGGCTACGCCGTTCTGATAAGGACCAAAGAGTCCGAAACACGTGTCAACGGCTGCTTCGACATATGCGGGCTGGACCGATAGTTTTGCTAGTTTATATATATATATATATATATATATAT
>JARQZK010001457.1:665000-677500 GCA_030704885.1 Cynegetis impunctata | reverse complement strand
CAAGTCCGATAAACAAAATTTAGATGAAGAATACCCGATTCTATAACAGTAACAACAGCAAGTTAACTCTGAAAAATTCAGAATAATTAATCAAACAGCGAGTTTATGAACTTCCTACTCAACAGAAATTACCATTGTTTTTTCCTACTTTCGAAAAGTAGGATAAAAAAGGAGGGCTTTAAGGAATTTTTTAAAAATAATCAGGCATCACATTGTTGATTTTTGGGACTGTATGAATGAGAGATTTTAACACATTAGGCTTAATTAATTTCGGGGTTTTTGCAATTCTGCGATCTGTTGTCTTGTAGAATAATCATTTGGAAATATATCCAAAATATGTGAATTACTGGAAATATGAAATATTATGTATTTAACATAAAGCTGCCTTGGGTCGAGAATTTTTTGATCTGTATATACTTTTACAGTATTGTTATATATCTATATGTTTTATACCCTTTTTGTAACTGTTTTGTACTTGATATGTATGTGGTTTTTCTCTTATGCAAATTTTATGTACGATGCTCCTGGCACGATTAAATTGAAAAAAAAATTTTCTGTTAGATATCTTATACTTAGATTTTTTAAATAAGATTCTCAAGTTGAAATTTTGTAACCTCTTCAATTAAAAAGTATCACACTTACTTCAAGAAAATAGACTCAAATGGTTCACAATATTTCTTCAAATTATTGTAATAGTTCCTATAAAGTCAAAAAATCTGAAATTTAAAATGAAGATGAAAAAACTAGTGAGCAGCAGAGCTTCATCACTGAAGTCGTATTTTTCGCACGAAATGCATCGCGTCGAGTTGCGATTCTAGCGGATTGAATCATACTTTGAAAAATCACGCTCAAATAGCAAAGCTAATTTAAAAGTAGAAAATAATTTATTGTATTAAAAAAAACTTTTCGACGTGCATGATGGTTGAGAAAAAAAGTTGAAACCAACGACGGAACGTACCTCAACATTAACGGAATCCACTTACTAAATTTTAACCCTCTATTGTAAAAAACAATTGTGTATATTTTGTACTGATAAGCGAAGCAGGTGGAGATGCGATTTGAACGGAATAGTCCCCACGCGGTGCGGCGGGACTGAGTAAAATGGTTGAAACTGTTAGAACACAGTTATCGTTGGAAAAATAAAATATAGTGAACTGTCAATATTTATCGTCTATCAAAGTAAAGTTCATCTCAGAAAAATAAGTATTTCTTTAATAATTCTCCTATAATCAACATTTGGCGACCGTTTCAGGACTCAATGGAGAATTTAGTTCAATTGAAGAAAGAAAGATCACAGTTGAGAAGAATTATTACCAAGACTTGTCGGGATATCGATACAATTTTGACAAATAACGAAGCAACGCAGGAAGTGATTTTGTCTCGTCTAAAACAAATCGAAGATAAAAGTAACAGACTATTTATACTAGATAATCGTATCAAAAATGTACTGTTATCCCAAGATGTTGAAGACGAGGAGATTGAACAAGAGTTTGATGTAGCCGAGTCTTATCGAGATACTCTTATATCTTATCAGACCAAATGCGATATACATTTCGCAACAACGACTTCCGTTCCTATACAAAAGCAACAAGAAAATGGTAACCATTCTGGTGCCGAGTCATCTAGGAGTGAAAAAATCTATAATGAGAAACAGAGAAGAAAATTCAGACTGCCGAAGCTAGAGCTGCAGAGATTTGATGGTAATGTAAAGAATTTGATAGGATTTTGGGGACAATTCCGTAAAATACATGATGACGAGGATATAGATGATGATGACAAATTCCAGTATTTACTTCAAGTGATGGAACCAGGGACTGCTGCTCGAGAACTTATCAAAAGTTTTCCACCTTCAGGGACAAATTATCAGAAGGCAATAGACCAATTGAAAAACAGGTTTGCTAGAGATGGGTTTTTGATAGAAGTTTACGTAAGAGAACTTCTCGGTTTGGTTTTGAAACAAACAACACAAAAATCAGGTATGAGTTCGAGTTCTTTATTCGATAAGTTAGAAACTCAATTAAGAGCTTTGGAGTCATTGGGTGTAACTAGAAATAAATATGCATCTATACTATATCCATTGGTAGAATCATCCCTGCCTGAAGACATACTGAAAGGATGGGAAAGATATCGTAGTTTTAACAAAATGTCAACGTCAAATATTTCTTCAGGTTCTACCAACATTTTGAACGAGCAGGAAAATGATGTTTATCATACTGAAAATTTACAATTTTTGTTAGATTTTTTGCGAAAAGAGGTCGAAAGTGAAGAAAGAATAAAGCTTGCACGAACCAGTTTTTTAACAGAGAAAGAAAGTAAAACGTCAAGGACTAATATGATTTCACACAAGAAAAAAGAAGTCGGACAAAGTGAAACAGAATTATATACTGCTGCCGGTTTACATACCTCAAAAGGACCATGGATCAAAACACAAATAGCGTGGAATACATTTGTCGGTGGTATGAATCCAGCAGATCTCCCATCTAGAGAATGTAGTCCAAAGACATTGTATAAATCAAAATGGTGGGAGGGGCCATCTTGGCTAAAAGAACCAGCTCACAAATGGCCTAGATCAGAAATCACATGTTCTCCAGAAAAATTAAATATGGAGAAAAGTAAGAAAACTATTTCTATTTTGAATAAAAATCGAAATATGTTAGGCACAAGTTTTCATTACTTTTCCAAATTTTCAAAGATGGTGAGGATGATTGGATGGATGTACAGATTCAAGAAGAATTGTCTGAGAAAACATCACTATAAGGGCGAATTGACAAGCGATAAATTAGAAAAAGCTGAAGTTGTACTTCTGAAAATAATTCAACAAGAAAACTTAGAGGAAAACCTGAAGGAGTGTTATGAGAAGTTAATTGCAGGATTTGAAGTTCTTCGAGATGAGAATGGATTTCTAAGAGTTAAAACACGATTAGTTTATGGAGATGACAACGATAATTTTAAATATCCCATTTTATTACCATGCAAACATGAGATAGTGAATAGAGTTATTGAGGAACAACATAGACTTTCTTGTCATGCTGGTACTCAAATACTACTCAGTATACTACGACAGAAATTTTGGATAAAGACAAAGAAAAAGAGGAAGAGATAGGAAGAAGAACGAGATTCGGAAGACGAGTTAGAAAACCAGAAAAGTTTATCCCTTGAAGATTAGTTAGATTTAGTTAGATGTTATTTATGTTTACAATTTTCCCATTCTCATGTAAATTGTAAAGGTGGGAGTATGTTAGAACACAGTTATCGCTGGAAAAATAAAATATAGTGAACTGTCAATATTAATCGTCTATCAAAGTAAAGTTCATCTCAGAAAAATAAGTATTTCTTTAATAATTCTCCTATAATCAACAGAAACTACCCAAGGCATTTCCTCAACATTAACTCAATTTACGTACCATGTTTGAACCCTCTGAATATCTACGTAAAAATAGCGGCAGTTGGAAAAATTTAACCAAATTTTGATAGTTTTTTAAGGTTCCGTACATAGAGGGTAACCCTATTACGATGTCTGTTTTTTTTTTTAAGGGGATGATGGGACACGGGCGACTGTTCGCCTGTGTTCCATCATCTACCCTCATGGGTTCGTAAACTTATTACATATAACCAGAAACACTCATAATCTTCGTCAAATCGTAATGAAATTGTAATGGGACACCCAAGGACACGGTGGGAATTGAACCCACCAACTCCGCCAACGAAGACGGCATAGCGTTAGCTATACCTCTCCGCCACGGAGCCTCCCTGTCGCTGTCTGTTCGTCCGTCCGTCTGTCTGTCACCAGGCTGTATCTCAAAAACCGCGATAGCTAGACAGTTGTAATTTTCAGAAATTAAGTATTTCTGTTGCCGCTATAACAAAAAACTGAAAATAAAATAAAACAAATATTTAAGGGGCCTCCTATACAACAAATGCAATTTTTTTTGCCCTTTTCTGCTTGATATTAATATTCACAAAATACTCAGTTGTATTTTCACTTTAATAATAAATAATAATCTGAAATAACATAAATATTTAAGGGGGCTCCCATACAAAAAACGCAGAATTTTTTGCTCGATATCGATAAAAGGTAGGCACTTGAAATATTCATAAAATATTTAATTGTATGTATAACTTAATGATGAATAATAAAATTAAAATAAAATAAATATTTAAGGGGGGTATAGTCAATGGCACAGAGCCATTCGTGCACGCGTCCGACTCGTACTTGGCCGATTTTTTCTCTGCTTCGGAAACCACTTCAGATACCAAATTTCAGCCCATTTGGTATCTATATGAAAATTAGAAATATCTACGTAAAAGTGGCGGCGGTTGCAGAATTTTACGTGAAAAATTACTATGTATTTTATGGAAAATACGACTAAACAAAATACGATACACATAAACCTAAAAAAAATACTAATTATTCATATGCAACAAATTGGTATTTGAAAGTCAACCATTTCTACTATTTAAGCAGGTTTTCACTTTGAAAACCTGCTTTTAAAAATAAAATGGGTGCGATTAGCAAAGTTGGACCTAGGACCAAGATAGTTTTTCGTTTCATGACTTTTTATGATGCTTGGCACCAAAAACTCAATTTCATATATCTATATATATATATATATATATATATATATATATATATATATATATATATATATATATATATACAGGGTGTCCCGTAAATAACACGCCAGAGTAACACTAGAGGTAGATTGGCTTCAGGTCAATCAGATAAGATCAACATGACTTTAGTAAAAGATTTCTGGTTTTCGAGATATTGTCACTCTTATGTTTTTTTTCAAAAATCTATACTTTTTGGTCATTTTCTCGCCTGTTTTGAATATATATAAGTTCTAACTCATGTTTTTTCTTCTTGTGCTATCATCAATATATGGTTGAGACAATCGACCTATCATTTCATTAAAAACTAGCTCGCTAACCTCAAAAAAAAATCAAGTTGTTTCAATTAAATTTAAATCCGAAAACGTTAGGTAAAGTTTGACTATTTACTGTGAAAAAATATTGTACCAGACAGAATCAGCAAATGATCTTGAAAACTAGCCTATTTAATGCTCTTTCGAAAATGGTATAACATTTGTGGTTTTTTTCTTTCAAAAGTCTAAAAATTCCAATTTTTGTCATTGAAGTCGTGCTACTTGCGAAATACACCGCGCCGCAAATTTAACGCATAACTTAAATATTTCCTAAGTTTTGACTGAATATTTTCTCAGGCGGTGATCCGATATGAATAAATTTTTCACCAAATTGTAGCCCCGTTCTTTGAGAAAATACAATAGTTATAACATGATCAAAAAAAATGAATAAACTTATTGTACAGGGTGTTTGAATAGCGACATGTTTTCTTCTTTCAAGTTTACATCCTTCTGCGGGCAATATCGGGTAGCTCAGGCAGAAAAAAAATAGACGGTGTTATAATCGCATGTCTTCTGAGAAATTTGTTCTTTCAATCGTCTTTTTATCTCGAGCCACTCGAGAGATATTCATGTTTTTATAACCGCTCACACTTTCACACGAAATTTTTTAAAACTTTTTTGTTAATTTGCGAAAAAGGCTGTGTATACAAAATTTCATTAAAAGTTGACAACTTTGTTTATTTATTTATTTTGAATTGATTGGGCCGATACATGATGTAAATTAATATAGATATCAAAACAATAGTTTATGAAAACAATATACATATTTATTTATATACACAAAGTAAAATAACGCATGACCCTCGTTTCCGTGAAACTTCATCTTCTTGAGATGCTTGATGCTAACTAATAAATAGGTTTCTCCGTTATATCGAATACAAGAAATAAATAAATGACAAATTGTGTAGAAAGGGTAAATAGAAGGATGAGTACAAATTAGTAAAGTAGGAAAAACCCATTCTAAACTGGTAGTCAGGTAGTTCGGTAATTTTGAAAAGATTCGGAAGGGGCTTGTAGTATGGAGAGACATACAAAACCAAATAAACACAGTTTCTACTTGTGAAGAAATTTTGTATACTCAGCCTTCTTCGCAAATTAACAAAAAAGTTTTTAAAAATTTCGTTTGAAAAGTGTGAGCGGTTATAAAAACATGAATATCTTTCGAGTGGCTCGAAATAAAAAGACGATTGAAAGAACAATTTTCTCAGAAGACATGCGATTATAACACCGTCTATTTTTTTTCTGCCTGAGCTACCCGATATTACCCGCAGAACTTAAAAAACTTGAAAGAAGAAAACATGTCGCTATTCAAACACCCTGTACAATAAGTTTATTCATTTTTTTTGATCATCTTATAACTATTGCATTTTCTCAAAGAACGGGGCTACAATTTGGTGAAAAATTTATTCAAATCGGATAACCGCCTGAGAAAATATTCAGTCAAAACTTAGAAAATATTTGATGTATGCGTTAAATTTGCGGCACAGTGTATTTCGTGAATAGTACAATGACAAAAATTGGAATTTTTAGACTTTTTAAAGAAAAAAAACACAAATGTTATACCGTTTTCGAAAGAGCATTAAATAGGCTAGTTTTTAAGATCATTTGCTGATTCTGTCTGGTACAATATTTTTTCACAGTAAATAGTCAAACTTTACTTAAGGTTTTCGGATTTAAATTAAATTGAAACAACTTGATTTTTTTGTGAGGTTAGCGAAATTTTTTTTAATGAAATGATAGGTCGATTGTCTCAACCATATATTAATGATAGCACAAGAAAAAAAAACCATCAGTTAGAACTTATTTATATTCAAAACAGGCGAGAAATTGACCAAAAAGTATAGATTTTTGAAAAAAACATAAGAGTGGCAATATCTCGAAAACCAGAAAACTTTCACTAAGGTTATGTTGATGTTATCTGATTGACCTGAAGCCAATCTACCTCCAGTGTCACTCTGCCGTGTTATTTACGGGACACCCTGTATATATATATATATATATATATATATATATATATATATATATATATATATATATATATATATATATATATATATATATATATATATATATATATATATATATATATATTATTTTTTTTTTTTTATATATATATATTATATATTTATATACATATTTATGAAATATAAATAAATGATTGATGTTTTATATATATATTATATATATATATATATATATATATATATTTATATATATGTTCATATGTATGTATGTATAAGCTTATGTATTTAAGCGTTGTTTACACGATGAAGCAATAGGGTTGAAAGTTTGTAAATAGGTAGTTTCGTATGATATCTTGGATGGGATTGATTGTGGATTGAATTGGTTGGGAGGGTTGACCCCATTAGGGAGGAAATAAATCTTGTTTTCACGACAGAAGGCGCAATTTTGTAGCAATAGGGTTCAAAGTTTGTACCTAGGTAGTTTCGTATGATATCTTGGATAAAATTTTGGTTCGAATTGGTTGGAGGGTTGATCCCCGGGGGAAGAAATAAATCTCATTTATACGATAAAGGTCGTAATTTTATAGATATTTTCGAAAGATATCCTGGATGGTGTTTGGTTTTGGTTCGAATTGGTTAGGGGAAGAAATAAATCTTGTTTACATGATGAAGGCCTAACTTTGAAGCAATGAGATTGAAAGTTTCTGAGTAGGTAGTTTCTTATGATATATTGAATGGAATTGGTTTTGGTGCGAATTGGTTGGGATTGACCTCCCAGGGGAGAAAATAGATCTTGTTTGCACGATAGAAGCCGCAATTTTGCGACCACATGGTTGAAACTTCGTAGGTAGGTAGTTTCGTATGATATCTTGTATAGTATTCATTTCGATGTGAATTGGTTGGGAGGTTGACCTCCCGCAGGAGGAAATAAATCTTGTTCACGCGATAAAGGGCGCATTTTTATAGCAATTGAGTTGAAAGTTTGTAAGTTTGTAGTGTCGTATGATATCTTGGTTGCGATTGGTTTTGGGACGAATTGGTTGGGGGTTGATCCCCCGGGGAGGAAGTGAGTATTTTTTACACATTAGAGGGGAACTTTCTTTTGGATTTGGAACAAAAATCACGAATGGATACGTTATGAAAACCTGCTTTTCTAATGTAGCTCGCTGCGATAGAGTTTTTTGAAATTCTAGTACCAGATATTTAATTACGAATATTCATATCTACAGTTACGGCCGGCCCAATTTGAGCTCAAAAACATTTTATTACACGTTGAAGCTGTCCCAATTAATTTGTAACTACACGTAGTTTTTCCACGTTTTCATATTAATTTGTTGTGTGTACGGAAGTAACAGTAATGAATGGTCAACAATTTGTGAGTATAAATTGTCATGCTTCAACGCGTTTGAATCGAATATAATATGTCAGGTTGTCTTTTAATTCGAAGTAATTTATAATTCTTAAAAAAAAAAATTATAACAGTTATTCAAATGTAACGACGTTTTAATGTTTTATCTACATTATATCAGAAAGGTTTGTTGATATTACTGAACTAACTATCCACCATTCAGTTTCTCTTCGCGTTATATGTGCTACTTTTATGGAAAATAACGAAACCGAGAAATATTTATGTATTTTCAAGTTCACCTAGTGAAAACTATGTTATACCATTCGAATGCCAACATATAATTAAGATTATAACTGCTGTTTGACATAAGAGCATTCAAAATGAATTCCCTTTCATTAAGTTTATATCTTCAAGTTATATATATTTATATTTTATATATATATATATATATATATATATATATATATATATATAATATACAAAATAATATATATATATATATATATATATATATATATATATATATATATATATATATATATATAATATGACAAAAAACAATGTTATATATAAATTATATCGGCCAAACAAACCAAGAGCTAAAATAAAGAATAACTCAACATAGAAAAACTCCAGTCCAGTAAAAGTTGATCACCTTAAAACTACTGGACATAGTTTTGACACAGCAATTATATGACTAGATTATTTCTTGAAATTTGCCATATTAAAAGAGATAAAAATTGTGTTAATTATAGATCTCAATTGGGCAACATTTCCAGCAATATTTTTATGAAATACAACTAACCAGGCCGCTGCTGATAGAGGTTGCTATAGATCATCTGAATTATTTTTGTCGGTACTGTAATTTTCGTTTATTATCCAAAATGCTGGTATTTCTTTTAGAAATGTAACATATTCGACATAATTCAAATAAAGTCATAAATGATTTAAAACATTTAAAAAAAATTAGTCCAGAATTCTTCAAGAAATAATGGTATAGTAGGATAGTAATCTTGTCTAGCAAACTAATTATCTCGACTGCAACTGCTGCTGCCTCTTAATATAATATGATTTTTATTCCTAACGGAAAACTGAGTTCTACGAAGGTCTAGATAAATTGCATTGGTATTTGCAGCATAACCATAAGTACGTGACACCACGACTTGCACTTCCACCCGTACGAGAGTCAAATCAAACCGCATCTATCTTCTCATTTCTCTTACTTCTCTTCAATTGAACAACAAAAGCTTCTAGATCAAGAGTTAGATCAGGTATACGCGTGTGTACGATCCTGCTCTTGCTTTGTGGTCTAGAAAAAAAGCATTATTTTCATTAGCCAACTTCATTATGCATGAAGTTCAAAAACATATAATAACGTAAATAAACATAGCAATGAGGAGTATGAGAAACGAGGTTGTGGGTTTAATATACCGCAGAATCGGATTACATATGTAATTACGTTGAAGATTTCTTGCGTAATAACTACATCCTAATTTAAATTTTGTACCACATTTTTTATGTTAACCTGATTTCACTCACAATTATTATTCTGATAATTAAAATGAACATAAATAATGTAGTCACAAATTTTACTAGAATCATTATATATATATATATATATATATATATATAGATATAGATATATATATATACAGGATGTCCCAAAATTGCTAGGACACAGAGCCACAAGTGTAGTAGAGGTCAAAATGAGTCGATTGTACCCAATTTGTTTATATACCAAAATGTATCGTTTACTCGTGAGGTAAATACATTTATTAGAAGAGTTGAAAGTTTACATAAAAGCCACATTTTAAGAAGGGTGCAACTCAATTTTTTATATCGAATTGACCTGTTGTTTTGATGAAAGTGGACATTTATTATGAAAAAACGTTTTGCATTTCTTTTCACTGCCAAGTAAAATTTGTATCATAATATTATTAAACTTGTAAAAAAATTTAAGAACCGTATTACCTCCCGTAAGAAAGTTATAAAAGAAATCTGGGGGTGCGGGTGGTTTACTTCTACAGTTTCTTTTGGGTTTCTTTGATTAGAGTAATCCTTTAAATAGAACTTTTCTCAAATTTCATTCAATTTTGTTTACTCTATTTTGTACAGCGTACAAAAATGTACGCAAAAATTCAGCTCTAAAGCATGAATTTTCTACTAGAAAAAGGATAACCTGGTATCTGAAAATTTTTATTTCGGATTACTGCAGAAGAACGAGGGAACATTTTATCAATAAAGATTTCAACTCACTACCAGTACGAGTAAGAAATTTACCAAAGAAATATTTACATTTATACTCAGAAATTTCAGTGTAGAAACGCATTTTAATCCATGAAAGAATTTTTTGTATGTGAAAAATTAACTATTAATATTTAAAAATAATATCATAAATTAAGTTTATATTCTCATATTTTATACTACGATTATATTTATAAGTGTATTTAAGATAATTGTTTTGAAGTGAAGGAAAGATGATGATTTATCCTGTTCAGAATTGGAACTATGGAACTGAATACATATAGGTAACTATTCGGAAATACTTTTAGAATTTTCACTCTGAAGCTTCTGGATCAATTTATTGTTGATGAAGTTAACTGATACACTCGAGTACTATGAATATCTTGAGTAAAAAGGTAAATGTCCCAATTATCGACACCTTAAGAGGTTTTTGCTAATTCAATAAGTGATAAAAATTTGAAAATTGAAGTTTTAAAAATTTTGCTGTGAATTGTTATAATATTGATTATTGCTAAACGATGTTTATATTTCGATAAGTCATACATACTTTTTTATAAAAAAAAAATAGTTGAGAAGTTCCAATTGACCCAATTACCGACATAGGAAAATTTGTCTTGTACCAAATATCGACACACGTGAGTACGTGATACTGACAGTTGGGACAAATGTTTTTGAAGTACTCACTCAAGTACTTGACTCAAGTAAGTAACTTGCAATTGACTTGAATAAGTAATAATGAGCTACTTACAAAGACTTAGAAAACTTAGTTAGAACATATTTATTAAAAAAGCATGAAACAATAAAGAAAATAGTTGAACAAATATTCAGTTAAAATAAGCAACTATTCACTACTGAATCAGAAACCTCCGGTACACACTAGAGCCCGCGTTTATTATTCTGTAATTTTTTTAAGAGCCTCGTCCAAATTGTACCAAAGAATGTCAACCCTTCGGGGCCATTTCCAGTTGAGCCCATTCTTCTCCATGTGTGAGACTTCATATTAAAACTAATTTTGTTTATAGCCGCGCATACCGATAATTTTCCCTGGTAGTGCTTGGCCGTTATAATTCACTATAACATAGTCATTAATACGCAACTCCTTTTGGCTGGAGCAAGGCATATTCTCTATGTCATCATGTTCTTCTTCAGTCTCATCTGTAACTAATTTATTTTTATCTTTAGTTGAGGATTTTTAAATTTTTTATTCTGCAACTCTTCTTTTTCAGCTCTTCTGTCCATCCGCTTTTGTTTGTTTTCTTCTTTTCTCTGAAGTTCAATATTTTTTTTTTTGCTTCTCTTTGTGACAGTTCCGGATGCCTCTTCATGAGAGCTTCGTACCAGTGGCGACCTGGCCTTCCATTAGTGAAGTTATTTGCTCTATTTAGGTTTTTCAATAGTAATTGTACACTGTCTATAAGCTGCAGTTTTGTTGCAGGAAAACCACAACTGGCAATGTGAAACATCCATTTCATCAATAACTGTTTTTCGCCACTAGTTAGGCGGTAGGCATTCCATTTTTAATTTTTACCAGCATTGACAGCTTTTTCCAAGTCTTCAACCGAATATTGGAATCTCTTAGCATTGTTCATCTTATATTTCTAGTGAAAAAAGAAATGAACTAGTTACTGACATTACTTGGTACCAAACACCGACATACATATACATCAACTCTTACCTTTTACTACAAGCCGAAACTTGGGTGTCGATAACTGGTACAGAATCAATTCAGTATATTTTCCTTTAAACTCTTCAAACAGAATAAGACTAATCTTCATTTACATTCAAATATTCATAGTGAAAGAGAGAGCTACATTGTACCATTTATCGACACCTATGTCGATATACGGTACAAAGTCTATTGATGGATGTACCAGTTATCGACAGCAAAATAATAAATTCAGACACATTTTACGCCTAATTATTGACAAAAAACACAAATTTTAGACTTTTCATACATATTTATAACTATCTCCATTAGGTAAGCTAAATATTTCAAACTAAAACTACCAAAATCAACTT